>JAHBCN010003695.1:0-72258 GCA_019359885.1 Listronotus oregonensis | reverse complement strand
CCCCTGAGCCGGCAAAAGGGTTTTGGGGTAGTCGTAGTAAATATGGGGGAAGTAGGTTTTTGTTCCCTTAACAATTTGGGTAAGTTCTGGTTAGTAAAATAATAAACTGTTTTTATTACGATGTATTAGTAAAAAAACCTAAAAAAAAAGTTATCCTGTAAAGCTTTCCTTGTCAAACAAAATTTCCAAAACTTTATGCTTTTATTTCTGTGCCTAGTTTAAGGTTGTGAATTAACAGATTTATTATTCTATCCCTTTATTTACATATATACACAGGTCTTTAATATATTTTTAAATTTTTTTTTTTTTCAATTTTGGACTATGGAAACCCTCAAATTATTTTTATCTCATAGTTTCCTTTTAATTAAAGAGGATTATTTGCTTTTCAGGCTTAACATGTTTATTATAAGCTTAATTACATTACAAAAAAATATTTACCAACAAATCTTGAGAAAAAAATTATAGACACCTTTAAAACCTATTGGTTATATTACACACAGTATTATAAACGGTACTATTTTATAAGTTTTATTTTAGATGTTTGCAGATAAAACAAATCATTATATCTAGTGTTAATTGTGGACCTTATTATGAATGGGAGAGAAAGTTTTTCCCATCTCTTCGATAGCCACTTAGGTTAATTAATGTAGCAAATGGCATTAAAATTCGTAAAACATAAAGAGACTTGAATAAAAATATACCAGGTCACCATGAAATGATTAACCAGCGTATTATTTTGTACTTTAAAGGCATTAATTTAAAAACTGGTACTTACACGAGTATATTTAGGGTTTTAATTAATTATACAGGGTGATTCATGGGGAAATGTCAATACTTCAGGTACGTAGTCAGGTTCCAAAAATAAACATAAAAGGCTATACAAATATGGGTCCCGGCCCTTTTAAAAAAAAACATGTTCACCCCAGGGCTGACATATGCTTAGAAGTAAATGGTAATTTTTAAAATTATAAAACCTAGCTTTGTTTTCCCAACAGTTTAAAACAATAATTTAATTGAAAATTAAAACACATATTGTTTAATTATACATTTTGTTTTATTTTGTTTAAATTTTGCTATAATAAAATCAGATGCGTCGTATTTTTTTAAAATGCACATATATCTAATAAAAAAAACCAAATAATTCGCTAATAAAAAAAAATAAATTGGTCTTAAATTACCTAAGATTATTTTCTGATTTAATGGACATATCCATAATCCGCTACTGTTTTTACTATTTATATTTTAGTGCGTAATAAATACATAATAACAATACCTATTGTTTAAAAAAATATATATATATATATATATATATATATATATATATATATATATATATATATATATATATATATATATATATAAACAAAATTTTTTGGTCTTTCCCTAAGCATTTTAAAAACCCCAAAAACCCCCCCAAAAACAGAAAAAAACCAATAAAATATCCTCTTACACAAATATTTAACTGGAAATAACCCCATATCTTGTTTTTGGCACGACTCTGTCCCGCGGAATCAAATTTTAGAGTAACACGACAGGGCCTCAACATGGCCCCACTTTTCACCCCTCATTGGGTTTTTTGCACCCATTCTCGCGATGTCAAACCCCCTTTAGTTAATAGACTCTGCTTCGACCGAAATTATATTCAGCAAGTTACAACACGATATATTTGCGGTTGCGGGCGGCGATAGATATTACAAGGGGATACTTTGAATATTTTTTTTACGTATCACATTTTCTTGTGGGGTGTATTTTTTTAAAATTTCTTTATGGGGGCGGAACCCCAAATGTCTCTTCGGGGAACCAAGGGGTTCCGGCCCGGGGGAAACCCCGTACTAATACAATGCAAATTTTTTCCAAAAATGGTTTTTCCATGGATTAAACTTTGTTTAAAAAAGAAATAAGAATGACAATTTAATATTATTGCCCATAGTCATTTATACTGTTAAATTTAGTTTTAATTTAATTTAAATTTAATGGGACCTATACTCTATTTAAAACGGGGCCCGGGGGGGTTTTTTTGCTCAAATGGAGACTACTCACCCCAAAAAAAAAAAACCTTTTTAGGTTTTTTTTTAAAAAAAAACCATAAAAACTTATGAAATTTTTAGGCACCAGAAAATACTCTAGGGGGCGTTTTTTGTGTCGCTATTCCTAATTTGGGGGAAAATCTTTTCTTGGCGTCACCCCAAAAAAGCAAAAAAACTTTTTTTTTTTCAAAAAAAATCATTAAAAAAAGATAGAAATTTTTAATATTGATAAAAAATTGTTTTTTTCCCCTTTTACTCATCTGAGCCTAAATTAAATTTTAGGGTAATTTATTTGGGTAAGGAAAACCCCAATAAAAAAGGGGGTTTTTTTTTAAAATCTAAGGAAAAATTTTAAAATTTTTTCCCGTTTTTTTTTTATCATGTTTTGGGGGGAGTTTTTTTATTAAAAAGGGTGAAAACATTTTGGGGTTTTTTTTTAAACAAATTTTTTTGGATAATAAAAATAAAAAAAAAGTTTTAAACTCATTGTTTTACTTTTAACAATTGATTTTTCCCCAAACCCCCAAAATGTTGGGGGGTATTAAAATCCTTTAGGAAAAAAATTTTTTTGGTCTTTCTTTTTATTTTTTTAAAATTTTAGGCAAAAACAAAAATTTTTTGTTTTTTTTTTTAATTCCCCATATTTTAGAGATCATTGGGGTTGTTTTAAAAAAATTACTAAAATTTAATTTGGTTTAAAAATTAAAAAAGTCATAAAAAACAAATTTTTATCTAAAATATTTTTTTTAAATTTTTTTAAAATTATTTTTAAAAACCTCAAAAAAGGGGGTTTTTGGATGACCCAGGTTCAAGGCTTGGCCCCAAAATTCGGAATCGGAAAAAGGCGTCCCCCGGAAGTATTTTTAGGTCCCTTGGGGAAATTTTTTTGATTTTTTTGGATTTTCTTAAAAAAAAAAAAAAAAGGGTTTTTTTCTTTTTTTGGTGATCCTTTTTTTCCCCACTGAAGCCCCGAAATTTCGAATTAGCGACCCAAATAAAAAAGAGGAGTTTTTTGTTTTTTTTTAATCCCATCTACAAAATTGGTACGTGGGTTATAATCTCTAAAGCAATGCCTGAACCCTTTTTATGTAAAAAAGGATATAAAAAAGAATATCAAAAAATCTCCCATACCGTCTTGTAGCAGATGTTTAATGCCATACCTATTTTTTGCGTACTTTGGTTGGATCCTCTTCGACTGCATGCAGGGCCTCCCCCCTCCCGGGTGTTCAAATGTGGGGGGCCCTTCCCAAATTTTGGCTTTAAAGCCTTCGTCAAACGACGATGTGTTTATAAATGTTCGTCTATCTGGGAACCGTTTGGGGATACCTTTCTTATACAAACCCCGGGGCCTCCAGCTTACCATTTTAACCAAAAAGGGAAATGCATTTGTGTCTTTTCCCAAATTAAAATAATTTACCTTTTTTTTAACTAGCAAACCCCCGTTTTAAATCAAAGGGAGAAAAAAATCAACTGTCAAGTGAAAATTAACGCCAGTGTCATAATGTTTACCAACAAAAAACAACGCGGCAACAGCAAAGCAAACGTTTATTTCAATAAAAATTTTTCAAGATCAATTTGGGAAATAAGAATTTTTTAATTTAAAATTTTCCCCCCCAAACGGAAAGTTTCGGCAAAAAAAAAAAAGGGGGATTTTTTATTTATAATTGATTGATAATTATTATAAAACCATTTTTTTTCCCAAGTCAAGGGGGTAGTTTTTTTTTGTAAAATTTTTTTGAAAATTTTGCAATTTCGCCACTGGTTGCAAAAAATTAAATGAACTCTGAAAAATTGTTTTTACCATAATATCCCGTCCAAAATTCAGTTCAATATCTCAAACCGTCTTTGAAAAATGTATTAAAAGGAAAATAAAATAAAACTTTCCCCCGTATCTTAATAACTAACATTTTAGGGCCCCCTTTTATGAAATTTTTACTTTAAAAACATCCAGGGAAAGCCTCCTTCAATTGTGCCCTTAAATAACACCCTTTATTTTTGGCTTATAAATAATGCTGTTTCTACATGTTGGTCTTTTGCATATAAATAACATTTTACACAAATAGCAATAAATTTTATTACGTGTTATCTTGGCTAAAATAAAGTAAATACTATTTCCGTTCCTAGCTCTGCATCTAAGTTATGATGTTCATATATTAACATTATATTATAAGTAGATACCGGTAAATAATATTTGGAATAATAAGAATATAAAACGTTTTAGAAATACCAACTTCACATATGGAGAATTAGCATACCTAGTTCAGTTCCTTATATAACTGGTAAACTTCACCAAACCCAAGATTTAAAAAACATTTAAACTTAAAAACCCGACTTCTTTTTTAAATTTATGTACAGGGTGTTTTTTAAAAAATTAAATGAAAATCATATTCTACTAATACCATTTCTTAAAAAGTCAAAATCAACTAAAAATTCTTTTTTTTGGTCTTTTAAAAATAAACTATTTTTTTTTTTATTTATTCTGGAATTCCAAAATACAGGGATACCAGAGCAATTAAAAAGAGTTAAAAATACCAATGCTAATTTACAAATTCGGGATTTTTGGTATTTTCTGAATTTAGTAAAAAAAATCCACTCAGTTGTATTATATATTGTACATTAATTGTACGTGTAAATGAATTGCACATAAGTAAATAAAGAAATGTAGATTAGTTTAGTAAGTAATATTTTTTTCCTAAAAGTTAATCAGAAATTTTACTTTTAAGATTTTAGCGTATTCAAAGTTTTGAAGGAAGTGCAGGTACTTTCATGTAGCCTAGAATAAAAATAGTCCAGGAAACGAAGCTAAAAAAAGTGCGAAACCTGGCAATTTTTTTAAAAAGCATAGATTTGCATAAATATTTGGAATTAAGCTTAACTTACCATTCTCTTTAAAATCTATATTATGCCGATAAGCGCTCTTTTTTTTTTTAGTGGTGAAAACTACCCCTACCTTCAAAACTTTTATATTTAAGCTTATGTTACATAGAATTATGCCTAAATAATTTGAAAAATAAGTATTTTATTCTTTGAAGCATTATTTACTATATTTTTACCCTTAAAAATCCGCCCTTATTATGATTCAACAACAACAATCACATGTTCGTCTTTCCAGAAAATGGTATAGTTTTTAAAAAATTTTCCCTTTAATAAGGAAAAAGTAAAAATATTAAACTTGTTTTTTCAATTTTTAATAATGTGATATTTTACAAACCCTCAATGTTTTGTTGGCTCAAATTGCTCGGCTCCCTTTACGACGAAAGCACTGATGATGGTTTTTCCGAAGGCTTTTAGGATTTTTTAAAAAAAATTTACAAAAAAACAAATCTCTTCATTCCCCAAATTCCTACTGCACAACCAAAAAATTTTAACAGAAAAAATGTTTCCCCCAAAAAAGTTAACATATTTTCCAAAGTTGTAATTAAAAATGTGACTGCTCAAAATTATTACAAATTTAAATTTTTTTTATCCTAAAAAATCCCCCCTTAAAAATTATAATGCAAAATATAGTACAAAACTGCAAATTTTTTTTAAAATATTGAATCGCAAAAAAATTTGGGATTTAAAGTTTAACTAGCCCTTTAGGGTAAAACTACCCCTTATTACCAAAACCTTAAAACACTTCACTTTCTTTCAAACTTAAATCAGGTAAACCGGTAAATGGTTGAATAATAAATATTTATTCTTTGAATAATTAGTTATTTCGTTTAATTCCTTTTTTTAATATTTTGTTATTTACTTTTTTTTGATAAAATGCATACTGATCGAGTTATCTGTAAAAAAAAAACGATTAAGAATGTTGATTTTATCGACGAAAAACTCCGACTTTCAATCTCTTTTTTATCGATTCCTGTGGTCAAAATATAAAAAAAATCCACTCCCGAGATGGTTTGGCATTTGGCAACCACCCCGGAAAAAGGGGCCCTTCGGCAGTATAAATTTTGACCCCTTGGGCTTTTCCCTACCACTGTCAAAATTTCAGGTGATTTTTTCATTTTAAAAAAATTTTGGGGAAAAAGACTCCCTCCTGGGTTGATTTTTTTAGTATTTTAAAATATGTTTTTTTCTTCTTCTTCTTCCCGGGGGCCGTTTTGATTCACTAATCTCCCATTTTCATTTATACCAATCCTCCCCTTAGTCTCGTTCCTTCCCCAATTCTGTATAACCCCGAGACTGGTTTGGGTTTATATATTCCCTTGGGGTCACCCCTTAAATAATGCCTGTATTTTGGATTCGATGCTTCAATTTGCACAAGATATGTGGTGTTTTTTCCCCTCGTGCACATTCTGCAACGGGGCCCCAATGTATGAGCCTATCTTGTGTAGGTGTCCTCTTAGGCAATCGTGCCCCCTTTTCAACCCTACCGTTATGCGAATCTTTTTCCCACTTTGTTTAGTGTTCTTTTCGTTTTTTTTATGGGCCCCCAGAACTTTTTTTTGTCTAATTCTACGAGGTTTCCCCAGTATCCCTCGTGTTTGTTTTGGATCCCTTCCCCGGTTTTCCCTCGTGCTGTGGGTTTTTGGGCCCCTCCCAAAGGGCAGGGTTTTGGTCCAAAATGGTGTGGATGATCCCTGTCTCCTTACCATCCCCTTTTTTTTTCCCTTTTTTCCCGAAAGTCCTGGTACCCACAAAATTACTCTGTTGAGGTCTCCCCCAAAACTTCCCGTTCTTTTTTGGGACCCATGTCACGGGCGTTACCGGGGTTTTCTGGCCCCCTGACGCTTGGTGTCTTTATTTTAAAATCCCTTATTTTTATGACCTCCTGTTATTTTCTTTTTTCCCGTGCGTAAAGCATATTGACTTTGTAATTAAAAAATTTGTTTTTAAAAAATTAAAGAAAAAAATTACTTTTTTAAAATTAGATGTCAGAAATTTGTTTCGACTTTATTTTCTTGAATTAAAAAACCATTTGTTAAAAAACTTTTTTAAAAAAATAAAAAAATAAAAATAAAATAAAAAAAATTTGGCGAAAGATAATGCTATAAATTCGTTTTTTCAAAAAAACAAGAAATGAATTACGGAAAATTTTTAAAAACTTAAATCAAATCGGCATTTTCATATCTTTTGTAAGTTAATAGGGGAACGGTGTTACAGTTAAAGATAAAATATGTTTAGTTGTCATTACAGGGAAAATATTATCATACATAAAGTTCTTAGTTCTTATATATTGCGCTAGGAGCGTTAGGATCAAATGGAGTTAGTTTGTTCTTAAGATTACCAGAAAATAGCGAAGCTTTATTAGGTTGTAGTCGTATGCAATTATGTTCAGGGTAAGTTTTTTTGATGATTAATAGAGGTTTCAAAACGCAGGTGAAAATGTTAAAAAAAAAAATTTTTATTATTTTTTAAAAACTTAGTTTAAAACCCTTTTTTTGTTTGTTTTTTTGGTTTTTGGGCGTTGGGGGTCTTGTCTGGTTGGAGTTTGCCAAACGAGTGGTTGGCATTTCCCCGGGTTTTCCTGGTTGAAGAGGGGTCTGGGTTAAATTTATTCGTTGGGGGCGGGGGGGGGGGTTGGTTATGGCCTTTAACCTGGTGTTGATGGTTTTGTGCCCCCGCTTCCCATGTAAAAAAATGGATAAATTCCTGGGGAAAAATCTTTTTTTTCCATGAAGTTTCTTTTTTTTTCCTCGTTTTTGAAAAAATTTTTTTTAAATTTTTTTTTGTAAACCACCAACCGCCCCCCCGGAAAAAAGGGAGAAATCCTTTTAAAAATTCAAAATTTCCCAAACTTTTGGGTTTGGGGTTTTAAACCTGGTTTTAACTTTTTTCCCTAAGAAGTTCTATGGGTGAGAGGGGTTTTCTTCTATCCTTCATCTGTTCAAAATTTTTTTCCCAGAAAAAGGGGGTTTTAAGCAATGTTTAACAAATTGGAGATATTTTGGGGTTGTTTATTTTCCCTTGATCCTTTGGGGACCTTTTAAAAAGGGAAAACCCTTGAAACTTCAAATATCATTTTTTTAAGAACAAGTCTTTAATTTTCAAAAAAAAGGGTAACCTTTAAAGAAGTCAGTCCCATGTTTTGCAGAAGTGATGATAGGGTTTTGATTTGCTAACCGTGACTTACAAGGGACGTAGCGGAATTTTGGTTTGGTTTTTCCAACCATGTTGGGGAAATTGGATTGCAGCCTCACTTTTTCAAAATTTTTTTTTTCTTTCTTCAGACGGGGTTGAAATTGGGCTTTGTTGTTCTTATTACGCGTCGTGTTGGATCATTGCGTAATTCCTTATAACTGTTTGGATCCAGTAAATCATTTATCTTTGCCTTGTAATCTGCGGTTTTATTACGACAGTGGCATTCTCCTTATCTGCTGGCAAAACTAGGATACTGTCATCTGGAAGCGTGTACATAGGCACTACAAAACGCTCGATCAACACCAGGATTAAAAAGCACAAAGCCAACTGTCGTCTGGGGCAGACAGACAAATCCGACGTAGCAGAACATACCCTTAAACGACCATGAATAAAGTTTAAGAGACCCGTCTGGCGACCACATCGGCATACCACTCCCGACTCTACAGAGAAGCCATAGGATAGAAAAGCATAGCAACAACTTTAATAAGAAAAAGGAAGCAGTCAAGATTAACAAAACATGGATTCCCATAATTAAGGGTGCTAGAATTGCTCCCTTTACGAACAAAGCCGACCGGAACCGAAAGTAACCGAAGCCCCGCCCACTGCCTTCCCAACGCATAAATACGAGCTACGACCGCCCAAAGCCCAGTAGTTCGCAACTTCTGAAAATGACAACCGCTCGTGTTGGCAAAACGTCAAGTCAACCAGACAATCGACGCCGGCCTAACAGCCCAAAAACAATTGAAAATTAGGCAATGGCCGCGAAAGCCTTTTTGTTTTTTAAAAAAATCACGACTCACTAAATTTATTTTTTAATGGCTTTTTTAAGTAGCTCAGTTATTATTCAAAACACAAAACAAGTGTTAAAGGAAAAATTGTTGGTTAATAATTTATTATTTGCTATATTAGTCAATTTTTGAGCTACAGCATAATTTTTACTTTCTTAAATGGATATATCCTAGTTGGCTATAATATAAAAGGAGATAAACTTTAAATAAAAAATAACAAACTTCTGTACCTAATCATTTTTGAATTTGGGTGTTATTCCAGTTAGCTGTAAAACAAATTAATATTATTTAAACCATTCTTTTCTCATAAAAAATCCATATCAGAAAATGCAAATTACCCAGAGGGTACATCTATTTTTTTCTATCCACGAGATTGGATAATGGACATGTTTAATTTTTTCTGTCTTTGTGACGGCCAATGAGGGCTTAAATGCAGTATTAGGTAATGTGTGTACCGGGTTTTTAGATGTTTAACCCATTTTATGCTAGTTATTTAAAGGTATTGCTGTGTTTATTAATAAGGCATTTTGATTTAAATACCTATAAATATAATTATTATTAATAATAATATAATAAATATTATTCTTATAAGCAACAACTTATTTGCCTATTTTTTAGCTTTTTTAGTGTTGCGGTTAGCTCCAAATATTAAGTGTGTTAAGTTATGTCTAGAAATAAAATTTTAAAATCTTATTACCTTTCTGGAAAAGACATAAAATACGAAAGATAATTAAAACCATTTTTCCACGCCTCCTGTATTTAAAATTGGTTGTTTTAACGACGTCATGGCACTCTAGATTGAATTTTAAAAAATTAAATATTTTTAAAGAAAAATGTCAAAAGTTGACATAGGGGGTGGCAATGTATTAAGGATGTCCTTTTCTATCAAATAGATAAAAAATACAGGGTGTTCCATATAAGTTATAGGGGGAAACCACCTTTGAAACACTCGTTATATACATAAATCAAATTTATGATACATAATATATATATATATATATATATATATATATATATATATATATATATATATATATATATATATATATATATATATATATATATATATATATATATATATATATATATATATATATTAATTGAATTGTAAAATGTTTGAATTATTTTATTTAGGTTAATAATTTATTTAAAATAAATTACCTTAGTTTTTCCGTTTTTCGACGGCCATTGCGGATTATCCTAAAGGCGCTGGAGAAATCCATTTTACACTTTTCTTGGATCCTGTAGTAAAATAATTCTTTCAGCTAATTCAAGACTTTTCCAGACTTTTCCATTCTTTTTCACATTACTATATACGAGCCAGTTTTAGTTTTGACTTTCGAAGAGGTTAGAAGTTGACAGACAGTTAAAGGTTAAACAGTTGTCATAATTACGTTACCTTGAATTGTTACCATAGAAACGTTTGTAAACCTGATTTCCAATAAAAAGGTATTAAACCAGAATCCGTGTTTTTATACGGGGTGTTACGAACAATATTGTTTATTTTCTTATAGACCGTCAGCCCATCGGCGAAAAAAGGTACCAATCGTACCCAGTATGCTCTTTTAAACAGTTAATAATGACTTTGCGCAGGTCATTTATTCATAGGTGTTACAGGATGACTGCGTTTATTGACTGGAGAATAGACATACAAAGTGCAAAAAATCGCCACCTTGGAACAATTATACTCAGTATGCCATCCAATCGGTATATACGCGATAAATAACTTTTCTAAAACTTTAATTTAGCCTAGTAAGTAAGATTGTTGCAAAATTCCTAATTTTTAAGAAAACCAAGGTCGAGCTTGGCCCTTAGAACGCAGACAGACAGACAGACCTACACGTATGCCGAAAATTTTCCAACATATTTTTATTAAATTTCGTTTGGTTTAGATGGTCTATTAAGTAGAAAATATTCCAAGATGGCTATTTTTAGAAAATATTCCAAGATGACGCATAGTGAGTATTCGCTATTTAAAATGACATATTGGGTACAATTAGTCCCTTTTTTTCGATGGGTGGACGGCCAATTATTGCTTTAAAGTATTTTTCGTTAGAAAGACTCATTTTAATTTTTATTTATTGCATTTTAGATGGTGTTCAAGATACTGCTTTTATTAGCTCTTACTGTTTTTCTTCTTAAAGAAGTATCCTCCAAAGGTCGATCCAAGAAATTTCTAAAGGTAAAAAACTATCCACATCAATACGAAATTCATAAATCCGATTGGCTCCCTAGTGATGTACAAATTACAACATATCTTTACAAGAACACACCGAAAAAGTAAGTATTTATACTTTTTAAAACATCTTTTAGCCCACGCAATTGTATGTATGTATAATAAAACAAGAAAAAAAAATACGGGGTTAGATAATAAAAAGTTCATTTTTGACATAGTAAATATTCTATAATATTTAAAACCCAAGCATGTGCACAGAGGCGAATATTGACTACAAAAAAAGGGGGGCTTAACTGTTTAATTCAATAATTTAATGGCGTGATAAAGGTAAAAAATAAATTATTTCCTAAATCTCTCATGTTTCAAGAAGTGAGGGGTCTGGGCCGTGTGCTCCCTCCCCTAATCATGTCCCACAGTATGTGCGGTCAAAAAGAAACAGTGGTATAGTCTGTTTCAAAGTATACCGTGTTAGCTCTTGCCTTTTTATGGATTATACCTGCCGACAGCAATAAAACTGCGGATGGGTAGGTATTAAAGGACAGAACATTAGGGACGGACTTTAATAATATAAAGATTTATAATTTATTGTTTATTTAGGTAAGTATAATCTTAAAATTACATTAAGAAATTAAATATATGCAAAGTTTTATTGAATTTATAACTGCATTATCTATACATAATTACATTTTTAATCTAAATATCTAAATCTAATTCTGTTTCACTATCAGAGTCATCATTGAGATTGATTACAATAGGATTTATGTTGTTTTGGATAGAAATGTACGAGTCCACAATTTTTATAATGTGCTGTAGTGAATTTTTCCAGCTCTCAACTGGTATGATAGTAATTACATTTTTTATAAAATTTATAACACTGGGACCTAAAGTAGGTATAACATTTTCTGCTCTGATCTTTGATTTTACTTGGTTCCACAAATCCTCTATGGGGTTAAACATACAGTGATACGGAGGAAGCCGTAAAACAGTATGCCCAGCCTGTTCAGCCAAATTATCACATACATATTGTTTTTTAATTGCATATGAATTTAGGACTTCCACTTGCGTTTTTTTGTAACTAAATTTAAAATAAATATCATTTTCTAAAAATATTTCTGGATTTCAGTTTTTGAACTTGATAAAGCTGGTGCTTTGTGTAGCAGACGGCTGTGGTAGCTTGCGTTATCCATGACAATAACACTGTTGTTTGGAATATTTTTAAAAAAATAATTTTGAAACCAGTTTTCAAAAAGTTCTGCACATGTATCCTCATGATAATCCAAGCTAGAATCCTTAATATTCTTTGCAGATAACAGCAAGCAGTTTGGGACAAATCCGTCTTCTGAATCACCCTGTATTATGGTATCAACACATCCTTTGGATACTGTGTCGAGTGTATCGAACCATGTTTCACCAAGGTAAATTATGGATCTGTTTTCTAACCTATATCTTTTAATTTCTTAAAGGTAATTAAATCTCCAAGTGCGTAATATGTGCGATTCCATTACTACTTGTCTTTTGTCTATTTTGCGTTATTTAAATCCCATTTTACAAACAACTCTATGGAGGGTGGCACGGCTAATATTTATATTGGTTTCGTCTTCGTCTAGCTTCTTTTTTAGTTTATCCAAGGAAGGAATAACTCCGCTTTCATAAAGACAATATATTTTCCTTCTTATTAGGTCCTGATCACTATTGTCTATACGGTGAGATTGAAAATCACTAAGTTTTTTTCTTTTGTTCAATTCTTCACTAATAATTATATCCCTTATCGATGATATTGGAGTTTTTGTAAGTAGACAGGTTTCTTTTAAAGCTTCTTGTTTAATTAGACCTCTACTGATTAAAGTTTCATACACATTTTTCACAACCTGTTTTGCATCTAACGACAAATGATTTCGACGCGACATAGTTATTAGTTTGCCCAATAACAATAGGTAATAAAATCGTTAAAGGTTTATTGGGGTATGGTCCGTCAAAAGTCATAACGATATAATTTGAGACAGACTATTCTTATTACATTAACGGTCCAGAGCCAAATTCTATTTGCTACAGAATTCTATAAATTAAATGGAACTTTACAAAACTAGACCCTGTTTTGTTTACGTTGTGGAAATCCAGTTTTAAAAATTTGTGCATTTAAACACTAAAAACTTAATTACGGTAGCTGCTGTAATACACACCATTAAAAGTTTATTAAAGCCTATTTTTTCCAAAAATAGCATATGAGTAATAGACCAAGCCTTATATCTATATGGTTGGATATACGAGGTGGCAATTATGTTTTTGCTAAAAACCCGTTGAAAAATGAATATAACAAGAATCGAGATTTGCTTCCTCTGAGAAAGGTGCCGAACATATGTTAAATATGGAAAGTCTAAAAAAAGAATTTTAATCTTTTTTTTACTTAAATCGCTCATAACTTTGTAAATATTGGTCGAAAAGAAAAATTAAAGAAACAAACGTTTTTCTATTAAATCTGCTACCACATAGAATTTTAAAATCGCATAATGCATTGCGCTTGTTGCAAAAAGCAATAAACAAATAATAAAGGCAGAAAAAGCGTAGTTTTTTTGGGTGATTTTTTTAGATTCTTTAGATGTTTCTCAGCTCCATATTTGGCCAGAAAGAACATTATGTTAAGTTCTTTTTTATAGTTTTCAACAATAATTTTTTAACGCAATTTCGTTCAAGAAAAATGGATAAATTTGCAAATTGAATAGAGTCCAGGATATTAAACTGAGACATTTAATTTTTTCACATACCCTAAAAACCTTTAGCTTTTAAATCTGTTGTTGTAATAAAAATGAGATTATTTGGATTTCCTCAGGAATTATGAAAAACAATTTTTGCTTATAAACAAACACATTGACCCTTTTTACGAATGTTCAATGAAAAATTTTATTGAAAATATGGTTTAAATGACTTGTTAAGACACTTTTTTTAATATATCTAAATCGTTAAACGGTCCATTGGTTGCCAAGATAAAGGTTGCCAAAGTGGACCGGCGTTTAAGGCGATAATAAATATCAAATTCTTGCACATCGTTTTAATTCATATTTTACTTATATAATTTAAAATCGAAAAAAACATCTTCTTTTTTATTTCTATAAATAAAAATTGTTAAAACAATTATTATTGCCCGCAACAATTGGTAAGAGCGCCTATTTTAATTGTTAAAAAACCTTTGTAGGTTTAGAATTTTCTTTATATGTAAAATAAATATTAAATGTCTAGGTACAATATTCTAGATTCTACCTAATTTGCAAAATTGTCAATTTTTTTGAATAAAATTAGATTGCAACATTATTGTGCAAAAACTATTAAACCACAAAATTTGTCACAGTGTTTTACCAAGTTTTAATTGGCTGAATGACCAGGTCCTTAGGTTTAAAAAAGGGTTTTTTTTGTTATTGCTATTTTGAAACGCGAAGAAATGGAAAAGAAATAAGATGCCGTTTCCAGATAGCATCTCTAGCCTCTCCTACTTAAATCCTATCCTCACCTACTCGAAGTGTGGTATCAGCCTCACGGGTGAACCCTGGATAACATGAGCAACCTTACCGGAGACTGGGTAACCAACCCCAGTGGAAGGTAGGGTCAGGCGACGGGAAAGGGGAGAAATAAAAGAGGTTTTTGCTATGGACCAGCGACATACATGGAAAAAGACAGTGCTGAAACAGAAACTTTACCTGGGAACGACAATACTTATTAAAACAACATAAGCAATAGAATAAGGAATCTTATAGAAATGGAATGTTAAGTTTGGTACAGACCAGAAATAGCAACAAGAGCAAGAACCGAATTAGATGGACAGGTCATGTAGTAAGATCAGAAGACCACCGATTGATAGAAATAATATTCCTTGAGAGACCAGATGGCAAAAGATCAATAGGTAGACCCAGAAAAAGATGAAAGGATGCTGTCGCAGCAGTTTTATCTAGGATTGGGAGTCCAAGTAGAAGCACAAGATCGTAGGAGATGGAGAGGAAAGAAGTTAGTTATAAATCTCCCTACAATTTTCTAAGAAGAACACTTACAAAGTTATGGGCGACTGAAGTAATAAAAACTTTTTTGATTTTTGTTACACTTTGTATATTTAACAAATGTTCTGGTTAACTTTATTCTTGTTATATACATCATTTTGAAGGGTTTCCAGCAAGGATTGGTATAAAAATACTAAACGTTGTGTATTCAGTTTAATGCATTTTTATTCTGTGGGATTATATCAAATTTGTAAATGGACATTGAAAACAAGATATGTTCATTAGGCATAGTAATTTAATTTTAAGGTTGTAATATTAAATTTTATTTAAAAAGGAATAACAAAAATTCGCTTTTATGTTAGTTTAGTAACTGTTCAAAATAAACTATCGCCGCACGTTCTGCAAGATATTAGGATTAGTTGAGAAGCACTTATTTATAATTCTTTGCTGCAAATCTTATAATAAAGTCGGTTGGGTGGCATAAATTATGCTTTTTAAGAGACCCCTTAAAAAGAAATCTAGAGGCAATAAATCTGGCGATCAATGGGACATTTTCCAATCTATTGATTTAGAAACATCCAATACAAATATTTTCAAATTATCATGGGGAAAGGCACGGCCCTGTTAAAACATAAATCTGCAATCAGAATGACTAATATGCAGCTTTTGCGAATTGGTCGTTCTGATTTTTAATTACTACTGTTAACGCTGGATTAATTGCTTTTTGTAATACACCCTACCTGTAAAATTCTCAGGTAAAAAATGATCAACTAAATGACGCCAAAAATACCTGCCCAAACATTTGGTTTTTTCGAAGTGTTGGATGTGTACCTCCTGATAACTTCTAGGATTGCTGCTGAACCAATTATGGCAGTTATAACGATTTCATATGCCATTTAAAAAAAGAGCATTTATTAGAAAAGCAATTGTAGAATATAAACTTTGCATTGATTCATTATTTCGGTTATATTTCGCAAAATTGTAGTCGGCGATAAAAATCATCCTTAGTAAGATCTGGCACAAGACTTATTTTTGTATAAATGGGAGGGCTTTTAAATTTTTTTGAATAATGCATCGACCAATACTTCAAATCGATGCGTGCTTAACCTAGGATCTAGATAAACTTGCCCTAAAACCACAACTTCCGTACCTTCGTTTGTTACGGGGGCATCAATTTTTATTAGACACTGATTCAGTTCCTTAAAATTAAGCCACAAGTTTCAGAATGTACTTTGGTTGCAACATTACTTTTTTTATGCCTCTCCTTGACTTATTTTGCAGTTCTCTAAGCGCACTGATTTTTTTCGTAAAATATTTTAATCATTTTTTTTTGTAGTATATACCATAATTAACTAAAACAAATGTAGGTAAGATATTTTAAGAACAAAATAATGTTTTATAAGTCATCAACTACTTGTTTAATTCGGATTTTTTCCTTTTGCCAAAAAATAGTTTTACTATCTTTTAAGCAAAGATTTTTACTATACTTTTTAACATGACTTTTCCAATGTTTTTTTTTCAATATTGCGTAAAAGGAAAAATTTTGATAATCGACAAAATTCCGTATTATTCAAATTATTAGGCGTTAGATTTATCTCCCTTGGTTAGCAACAATGGTAGATCCTGAAATCTGTTTAGATCTCTTAAAAATAACTACTTTAAATAAATTTTTATACTGTAGGTGCTAACATTTTTAAAACTTTTACCTTAAAGTACCTTATGTTAGGTCTCGTTGTAAGGGGAATTAAAAGTTTTTTGTTTAAGAGTCCATTCGCGCCGCGAAAATTGTATCCAATTTGGGGTTCGAGGCAAAATGTTTTTCTAAAAACAGTTTTAAGTTATCAAAAATTTTTTAAAAACTATATGAAAGCCAACACTTAAATCGGGCTTTTGCTGTAATATTTTTTTAAATTTATTTAGTTTTTAATATTTCCTTGAGTGAAAGTCAAATTTAAAATCGGTTTGTTTAGATCTATTTTCTTAACTCGACTCATATTAAAAAATCGTTAGCGCAGAGGATAGATTTTTTCCCTTCCTTAAAATGTGTATAATTTTGTCATTTAAGTGAAAAATAGTTCCAAAAACGTTATCTCCTGTAGGCTTGCAATCGGAAACAACATCGCATCGATACACCGAATTTGGAAGAACCTAAATAAAATATAATATTTTTAACGCGGCTATACGAAAATTGTGGTAGTGGGAGTTTGTTAGTCTCCGCCCACCGTCTCCGCGTCCTTTCGCCCGACCCCTAAGGTGTAGCGTAAATGCACTCTTAAGAAAATGCTTGCGCTTTTGTGTGGTCTGTTGCCTTATTCCCTTTCGGTTAAAATTGTCCTATAGTTGAAGATCTCTATAACATCTCTGTATAAGACGTTATGCTCATTGAGTGGAGAGTGTTCGACTACTGTGGATTTGTCTGTTTTACCCAACCGTAATTTTTTTTAAGTCCGTAGAGCACTTCTAGCAATAAATGCAAGTGAGTTCATTATTAGGGATATTTTAAATGTGTCGCACTTTATTTTTTAGTATGATAATAGAAGTATTGTGTGTATTTTCATATATAATATCACAAGAGAAAAAATTTTGTCGGCAAAATATTCGAAAGGTATAAATGAAAGTTTGTTGCTTGGCAATTTCGCAAGTGATTTTATCAAAAATTTCATGAGCAAAAAATTACAAAAAACAACAAACTTAAATAAAACCTTGAGAACTTTTTTAAAATTTTTTTTATTTTCGTCATGACTATTTCATAAGGAGATTTTGAAAATAAACAGAACACAGAATTATTTTATTTAAAAAAATTGCCATCAAAAAAAGTAAACTAAAACTACCTAATTATTTATATAAATGTCATTATAATAATTATTAGTTTGAGGCTGTTTTTTTTTAAACCCCAGCAGATTGAGTTGGGACCTGGACCTGAGTACTCGTAGAGGCCGAAGTTCATTTTCCTTATTTTGTCGCAAATTGTAATTAATTTAAATTTGGGTTTTGATTCAGCTAGGGTATGGTTTTAAAGAGTTGGGCTAGAATGTCTGTGAGCTTAAAGCTTCTTGATCCTTTTTTTTGAAAGTAGAGATTGCAGAAGATCGATGGGAATGATTGGTAATTTTAATTTTTTTTTTATCTAAGCCAATTTTTCAGCAGATTGTTTTTCCCTTTGATAAAGTATTTAAGTTCAAAAGCATGTTTTTGTACCATCTCCTTTTTTTTTGTTGGATGTATAGTTAAAAACATCGCTTGTGGTCAAATAGGCTTTTCTCTTTTTTCCATTAATTTCAAATATAATCTGACTGGAACAGGTTTTCATTGGTTCTGTTTCTTACTAGCCATTTTCTATTTGTCACTTTAGAGCCTCCTTGGGAATTTTCGAAAATATGGGATTATATTCAACCCTTCCAGAAAGTTGCCTAAAAAAAAAATCTTTAAGCAAACAAATAATATAACAATTATTTAGTTACCTACCTTGAGGTCCCGTTTTTTGAAAATACCGAATTTTACAATTAACGGGGTTCTTGCCACCCAGGCAAGTTCAAAGGAAAAAATGTGAAAAATATTTTTTGTAATCCGTCTGGATTGTCCTCGTCGTAACATTTGACCATTTCCAAAAGATCTGTAGTGGTAAATGCTTTTGAATACTTTCCTTTTTTCAGGCCTTTTTTGAAGCGCTTTGCATCTCGGCCAATCGAGCTGATTTAAATATTATTTTAAATGGATCCACTTTTGCCAATTTTTTGAAATATTTTCTTACCACCCGTGCCACTGTATTTCACAAGGATTTTATACTCCATTTTTTCTTTATGTTTTACCCATAATTTTAAAAATTTTTGCCAAATCTTCTGGCGAAGTATCTTTTTTCCCAAATTTTAATTTCTTTCTCAAAAATTGGGAAAATTGTTCCCAAGCAGATTTTTTCGATTTTGCCGTGTTATAAGGGGCCCTGTTAAGAATTGCTTTTCGATCTTAGTAAATGAATTACTTCCAATCGTTTTCATTGTTTGAACTCATTTTTTGCCGATAATTCAAAAAATTTAAATGAATAAAAAATATCAGTTTGAAAATGTCAAAAAATTGTCGCTGAAATACCATTTGTTGGTTTTGTCCAGGTAGCAATATTTTCAGCTGGATACCAATTTTATTGCCGGTGTAATACACTCTAGTGAAATAGTCAGTTAAAGATGTCCATATGTATATTTAATCCGTTGGTTTTTGAAAAAAAAATATGGTTTTAAAATTTTATTTAAAACATTATTCAAAATCTTAACCATTTTTACACCCCTGTCCCTTTACTTGGCTAGGACCAAAATAAAATTTTGGTATTTAGAGGGTGAGACCTGAACTTTAATTGGAAATCACGCCAAAACTTTTAAAGAAAATATATTTAATAAGTGGTTTTTTAAGAGGAAAAAAAAGACGTTAAGGTGTTTTGGATTAAAAATAAATTTTACGCAAGAAGCAAATTTCAATTTATTTTATCAGATATGTGTATAATGTTTCAAGTTCATTTCCGTTAGCTTGTGAGATTTTTTAAAAGTATTTTTATGTCAGCAAAATACAACAGAGCATGATTTTTAGACGTGTATTATATTACCATTATGATATTGTGATTATTCATTTTTTTTTTGTTTATAAGTAAAGCGGAAATATATTTTTCTGTCCCGGATGGATAAGAAAATATTATATGGTTAACTGTTCGGATACATATAATTGAATTATTTTAAAACTTGGCATGGTTTAAAATTAAAGGTACTTCTTATATATGTTCATTTGGTGTTTTAAGTGCGTAAGTTTTATTCTTGTTTGTGTGCAAATGGATAATTAAAAATTTTATTGACAAAGGCTAAATAATAAATTTAATAATAAAGTTTATTAGATACACTAAGATGCAATAATCTTTTTTATATATTTTTTTTAAATGTATCTATATTTAACTGCATAAAATCGTTATTCTAGAGAATAAAAACACGAAACTTCTAGAATTTGGAGCTGATTATTTAACATAATAGAAAAAAAGTTTTGATTTCAATAAGATTCTTAAATTTTTGATTTAAAACAAAATATTCATTTAATTTTTTTACCCCTTGTTAAAAACATTGCTTAAACATAGACAATAATGGTTTAAAAATAGCCTTTTTCCTGAGTCTGCTATAACCTTTGTAATACAAAAAAAAATATTTTATCTTTGTTACGCTACAATTTAATAAAATATTTAATAATTTTTTAGAATTTTTTTTGTCATAATTTATTGTAAAAAATTTACCGGATTTTAACGTAAATTACTAATTTTGGTCAATATCTGGCTGCCTTAACACTGAACTTTTTGTGTCATAGGCATTGCAGGCTTTGTTATGTGGAGTGATAGTGCGCGTGAAACTTACAAAAACTCCAATATTATCGATAAGGGATATTATTATTAGAAAAGAATTGAACAAAAGAAAAAAACGTAGTGATTTTTAATCTTACCGTATAGACAATGGTGATCAGAACCTAATAAGAAGGAAAATATATTGTCTTTATAAAAGCGGAGTTATTCATACCTTGGATAAACTGAAAAAGAAGCTAGACGAAGACGAAACCAATATAAATATTAGCCGTGCCACCCTCCATAGAGTTGTTTGTAAAATGGGATTTAATTACCACAAAATAGACAAAAGACAAGTACCATAATACCATACACACCATAATACAAACCTGGTTCAGAAGACGGATTTGTCCCAAACTGCTTCTTGCAAAGAATATTAAGGATTCTAGCTTGGATTATCATGAGGATACAAGTGCAGAACTTTTTGAAAACAGGTTTCAAAATTATCTTTTAGAAAATATTTATAATAAGCATTTGTGGAACCAAGTAAAATCAAAGATCCGAGCAGAAAATTTTACACCTACTTTAAGTCCCAGTGTTATAAATTTGATAAAAAATGTAATTACTAACATACCAGTTGAGAGCTGGAAAAATTCAATGCAGCACATTATAAAAATTGAGGACTCTTACATTTCTATCCAAAACAACATAAATCCTATTGTTATTAATCTCAATGATGACCCTGATAGTGAAACAGAATTAGATTAAGATATTTAGATTAAAAATGCAATTATGTATAGATAATGCAGTTATAAATTTATTAAAACTTTGCATATATTTAATTTCTTAATATAATTTTAAGATTATACTTACCTAAATAAGCAATAAATTATAAATCCATATATTATTAAAGTCCGTCCCTAATGTTCTGTCCTTTAATACCTACCGATCCGCAGTTTTATTGCTGTCGGCAGGTATAATCCATAAATAAAGGCAAGAGCTAACACGGTATACTTTGAGACAGACTATAACAGGAGTGGCGAAAGTAAAGAAATTTGAGTTAAGCAAGCACACTATTCACGTACAACTCCCAAATGATATTAATTGAATAATACATATATCACAGCACCTAGAATATAATTGAAATTTACTGCCAGGCTTTTTTTTTTTTGAACCTTTAGTAATTTATTGCGGATGTTTTAACAATGCATTAGAGTAAAACAGCAAATTCTAGTCATTTAGATGATACAACAAGCCACTTTTGTTTTTCTGTACTTTTCCAGAAGAGCAAAAAGGAACGATTTAAATTCAAAACTGTTAATAAACTAAGTAATATCAATAAAAAATAAACTGGTAAATGGCGCGAAAATATAAAACGTATTTCAGTTTTGCTTACTAAACAAACCGTTAAAAGAACATTGTTCTATAATCAATTGTTTTTTTTAAAAAAAGAAAATTTAAAAGGTTTAAAAAAATTCAAAAGTCGTTTTAATTTTAGCCCCTTTTTAAATTTTTCTTTTTTAAAAATTAATTTTTTTGATACCAAAACGAAGTTTAAAAATTTTCTTCTTTTGCGGGATTTTTTTTAGTAAGTAATAATTTGAGGGGGATGATCAAGACCTAAAAAACCAAGAAAATTGATGTTCCCATTTAGGGGGATTTTTTTTGGGTTTTTGGGTTGTTCCCAAGGTCATATAATATTTCTAATTTTATCCCATTTTTAAATTAAAATTGGGTTTTTTAAAACCCCTTTCGTTTTGGGGTAATCAATTTTTAAAAAATAACGGAAAAAATGGATTATTTTTAACGTTTTTCTTTTGTTGAGCAGTTTGGAGGTTTTAAAATGTATGTTGTGTTTTAAATACTTTGTGTTTTAGAAAAAAGGACATTGTAGGTACGGATTATGACCCGTTTTATTGTTTGCCTATTATTTTTTTTTGCAGTCTGTTTTAAATTGCGTATATATGTTTTTACAGGGTGAACGGATTTTGTTGTAATGCAGGGTATTTCAGTTATTATTAGAGATAGGGTTTTTTTTTCGGAAGGATCGGTACTTTTTAATGAAACACAAGATGCCACTAAAACATTTTTTATAACTTTTTTCGTTTTTGCCATAGAGAGAGAAAATAATTTTTTAAATTTTTGGGCTTCTCCCTTTATGCATCTTGTTATTTAAATAAGGGAAAATAAAAAAGATTTATGACGTTAAATTCAGTACTGTAGTTTGATTTTTGTCAAATATAATATTTTTCGAGGTATTATTCAAACATATGTTTTTTTAGAGCATCCTGTATGTTTTTAAATTAATAAATTATGTCGGATGGGAACTTTTAAATACTTATTGCATCTTTTTTGACCTTAATCCAAGTTTTTAATTTTGAAATTGCATTTGACATAGTTAAAAATTTATAAACAAATGGAGAGCCCGCATAATTTTTTTTAAAGTTTCAGGGCACATCTGAGTTTTTTTATAATTGTTTTTGAAATTCGTCATTTATCAATTTTTTTAAAAAAAGGGGAATAAATAACCCCAAATTTACAAAAGCAAAATTTTTATGCTGGGGAAGTTTAAAAACCGAAGAAAATAGTGATTAGGCGTCTGACATGTATCTAGAATCTAGATATTTCTTCACATTTAATTGGCAATAATTTAATTTTTATTGTTTTAGTAACTCTAGCAGTACTATCCATTAAATTGAGCTTTTTTTGGATCCAAAATTAATTTTTTTTTAAATCTTGTTTGGGAAAATTTTTTTTTCCCGAAAAAAAAAAGATTTAAATTTGGGGGTTTCCATGTCACTAATGAAATTTTTTTTAAAAATTTTTTTACCAAAAAATTTTTAAAATGATTTTTTTTTTTACTTTTATTTTTTTTCCCCAAAATTTTAATTTTAATTAATAAAAATCAATATTGGATATTTCTTTTTTTTCTGGAAAAAATATATTTTTCCCCAATTTTTTTAAAAACCACCATTAAATTTTTTGATATTTTTTTTTTATGATCAATTTTTTTTTTTGGGAGATTATTATAGTAATTTTTTAAATTTAAATTTTATATTTTCTTGATAATTTTTTTTTTTTTGATAATAGTTGTTCTTGTCAATAAATTTAGCTTATTTTTGTTTAATCAAAACTTTATATGAGACTTTTAAAAAAAATCAATAATTTGCTAATATTTTTTTTTGTATCATGAAATTCATATTTTCTGTTGTTTAAAAAGGGAAAATATAGTTGTTTCGGGGGATATAGTTTTTCCCCCTTTAAAATATCTATATTTTAAAATTTTTAATAGGTATATATTCAAATCTTAAATTTTTTTCCTTTTTATAAAGGGGAAAAGTTTTATCATTTTTAAATTTTTATGATAATTTTAAAGGCCCATCCATACACTAATTTTTACTTCTTCAATAATTTGGGGTTTTTATATGGTCTTTGAAAGCCTTTTTTGTTTACTTTTTAAACTGTTAAATATTTTTATCACATAATTAAAAATTAATTAATAAATATCTATAAGATTTTTTCAAATCCTTACTGTTTTTTTTTAATCGTAAAATTTACATCGCCGATTAAAAACCGTTTAAATTTAAAACTATTAAACTTTAATGTTTTTAATCTAGAAAATTTATGAAGTCTGTATTTTTCATCTGAGGCTTTCATCTTGCACATAAGAGTAATTCATATTTTTTGTTTTTAAAATGGTAGTATAAAAATTTATTTTTAATTTTTTCTATTATTTCAACAAAAATATTTTTTTTACAAAAATAACTTAATCCACCACCAGTTTTTCATCTTGTTGCAAAAATTGAGTAAAGTCTTAAAATTAAAATATTTTTGTTTTTTTCTTTCCCCATTTTTTTCGGTAATGACAATAATTTGCACATTTTCTTTAGATATTAATATTTTTAAATTTATCCAACTTATTCTTCATTGAACGTGCATTTATATAAAGAATTTTTAAAGCATTTATTTTTATTTGTTTTTCTATTACTTAAATTTATATTATTTATTATTAAGAATAAAACTTTTCTTATATTTTAATGTTTCTTTAATGTATTAATTCTTTTATATTTTATTGTGTATATTGTAAAACTCACAAAATTTTTTTTTCACATTTCCAGAAAATGAGGTTTTCAGCACAAAAAGAACAAACTTGACTTTTATTGCATTGAATACTTTTGTGTCCCTAACCATAAAATTTATAAAATGTTAAGGTATTAAAATACTATTTTATTGTGCATTTTTTTCCAATCAAGGCTTACGTTTTAATTTACTAATTTTTTAAAATATTTTCCGTTGCATTCTATATAAATAATACATTTCTTTGTATACTTTAATAATTTTCTTATATATTTTATACTTAAATTTTCATCTTTATCCAAATATTTTAATGTTTTAGTTCATTTTATAAATATTCTCTCTTATATTTTGTTGTGGAGCCAATTAATATTCTTGGTAATTTCATTTTTAAGGTTTCTACTCTATAATTTTTATTTAATTTTTCGTGTGATATTTCTTTTAATCTTTAGACTTCTTTTTTAGTGTTAGCTTTATTATGATTATTTCTCCATTTCTAATTTCCGTAGTCCCACTTACATTCGCTTTAACACTAATTGTATTGACTTTTCTTTTTTAACTTTTCTTATTTTCCCACTATTTGATTATTTTTTGTCTAAATAAAATCACTTGGATGGGGGCCCCCTTTTTTAAATTTTTAATATTAGTTTAAATTCTGTTAAATATGATTTTCGGTCTTGAATGAAATTTATATTACCGTCATTAAATATTCCAAATAATTTCGTTATATGGATGTCAACTTAATTTATTAACTTAATTACTTTCAAAATTTCAATATATTCACTTTTTTCTTAAATATTTTATTTTGTTGTACATTTTAACAATATGTGTCTTAGGAAAAATATTTTCTACTTTTAATTTTTCAGCATTTGCGTTTGAGTTATTTTCTTTCATGCCAAAAGGACATCTCCATTCTTTTTTTTCTCTTTATTTTTGAAACATTTTTTTTTATTTTTATAAACTTAAAACAATTTAAAGAATACCATTTAAAAAATAGAAAGTGCATCCAATAAAAATATGTGTTGTTAAATTCCATAGAACAATTAACCCATTTTTCTAAACTATTTTGGTTTTCGTCTATATTTTTAACTAAAGTCGTTTATGCTTGTCTTTTATCCTGTGAGTTAATTTCAAAAGTTTTTAGAAAATCATAATATTTTTGGTCTTTTGGATATTTAAGTGATAAATAACAGCTTTCTTCATCCGAATTTTCTTAATTTTCATTTAACCCTCTATTACTGATTTTGACAATGATGTTTTTTATCGATTTATGTTACCCATTTATTTTGTTTAAAAAAACTTACTTCTTATTCATTCTTTAACTTATTTCGAATCTTTTTTTAACTTAAAGAACCTTTTTCTTGTACGCATTTTTTTTTAAATAAAATAGGTGAATTATTACTTTTAAAAATTAATAATTTTTTAAAGGGGATTGTCAACCTCTTCTTATTTTTTAGTTTATGATGCATAACCTAAAATGCACCTATTTAAATTATCTACATTTGGTTAAACGTTAACATCTCTATTAGATGTTTAAAAATAATTTAAAATTAAATGCTTTTTTTGGTGTATGCTACTTCTAAACAATAATAAAAATGCCAATATTTCTTTACAAAATATCCGACCTATTTATAAGTAATCCTTTTCTTTTTATGCTCTTTGAAACAGACATGGCTTTCATTCTACTCCAGATTTAGACCAGGTCGCATAGACGACCCTGAGTAACGCGACAATAGAATGTTTTAGCCTCAAGGCAGTTATTGTTTGCAGTTTAATTAACACACTAAATCTAAACAGAAAATATCTGTTTAGATTTTCTTTATTAATATTGTAACAAACAATTAATTAAATAATGGTAAAGGGTGGTAACACTGATAGGTTCGGTTTTATTTAAATTCCATATTCCCATCTAAGTAATTGATAACAACGACAGTTTTGTTAATTCACATAACCGTTATAAAAAAATGAGCTTAATCAAAGCTCAAAAATCTTTTTAAATTTCTCTTAAGCTAACTTCTAAATAAACGAAGCTTATTTTGTCAAGTGGTTAAAGTTTTAGTCACACCTTGTAACAGTATAAAGACAGATTTTCCATTGGGAATTTTATTTTTTCAGTCAGATTTTTTTAAAAACAAATCTGTTTTTAAGAAGTTCGACCCCTCAAGAAACAACTTAGAAAGGATCTGGCTTCATATCCTACAAACCCACAAATTTACATTTTCTGCAATATTAGCAATGTTTCCTACCTCCTGACCTGACGAAGGAGAAAGACCTAATTTCGGGTCTTTGCTACTATCACCACCTCGATGCATGTATTTAATGATTTGTCAATACAGACAGGGGAAACTATAGGTGGGTGAATGGACCGGACATTGCAACGTCCTATTGGGTTCTTTTTTGTTCAGTAAGAAACAACAAAGTAACACAATTTTCAGTTTGTTGGGAATTATAAATGTATAAAAATTATTTCGCCTGGCGAATTTAAGGGAACACTTTTTTTAAAAACCCTTTAAACTTTTAAAACCCCAAAGGGATATTTATCAAAGTGAGGAAAAAGTTAAAATTTTAGTGGTATTATGGGAGTAGTTCTTTACAGCGGGTAAAAATAATTTGCTAGAAAAACAATGGGCCAAATTTCAATTACTATTTTCAGGAATTATAATTTCCAAAATACGGGTGCGTTTCTCCCAGAACTATAAAATACAAACGGCCCAAGGGGGAGTTGATGAGGAACGGAAAGCGAAGGAAATTAATTTGTTGGCATTAATTATTGAAATCCAACTTTTCAACAGGGCCTTTCGGATGGGTTGATTTAAGTACAAGAACGGTGAGGGAATTTTAAAAAAAAATAAGTATCGTTCATACAAATTCAAAAAACCCAAGAAATTTATCCTAAAATATCGAGAATGGAGTTTGTGAAAACATGATGAATGGCAAAAGAAAATGAAATTTTATTCGAAACATTGTTTTCTGATGAGTCAAGGACATTTCCACTCCAGGTATGCATAATCCCACACACCCCTTAGGTCCAGGAAAATTTTCATGGATTTTTGAACTTAGAACCAGCGTCCTCAAAAGGAAATGTCTGGAGGGGATTTTATGGGGGAACCCTGTTATTATACTTCATTGAGGGAACTTTAACTTCAAAAAATTTTTGGGCTTTTTCAAAGCAAAGGGGTTTAGAAAATTAACGATTGGGTTCCTCGATTTAATAAGGTGGCAACAAGATGACTGTCCAAATAATACACGTTTTTTTGATTACAATGTGGGCCCCCCCCGTTCCTGATCTCCCCAACGATTATTTTTTTGGGGTTATGCAAAACCAAAATTTTTGGTTTTGGGGGATCCGGTATAATCTTTATAAATTGGTTTAAAAATTCGAAGGTTTTACAAAAATTCACCCGTGAAACAACGTTAAGAAGTTTTAGATCGCTTAACTTGCTTAAAACTTTTTTAATATGAGAATGTTAGTAAAAAATTGTTTTTTTTTAGAATCAAAAAAATAATTTTATTATTGTTTTGATTCAAAAAACTCTGATAAGCAATAAAATTTAAAGGAAAAATGAAAAAAAAGGCAAAAAATCCCAACCGTCCGTGGTTACAAAGTTACTGAGGATTGAACGAAAGCGCGCCGGTTGGGCGCCGAACCTCGGCTGCAGTGCTTGAGGTACCCTATGTCCGGTCCATTGCTATATACCTAGTAGGGTGCCCTGCTGTATAGCATCCTGCAATGCTAGATAGTAATGCCCCAAAAAATAGTATATTGTGCAATAAGTGGGAAAATTTATTCCACCAGTGAGTTTTATGCACGAGACGAAGGAGTGCCGCAAATTAGCGAGGGAAATGTGCTTTTTTTTCATGTTGCACATTATACTTTTTTTAACATTTTTTGCGAAAAACAAAGAAATATATAATATTTTTTTAATAAATAGTTCATAATATAATCATTTTTATTAATAATTAATGTTTTATTTATAAAAATAACAAAACATTCTGTAATACTGTATATTTTGTTATTTAAAAAACTGACGATTGCAATAAATATGGCGCTCGCCAATGCATGATACATTCATTTTTGTTTAACGTTGCTATGCGACGCCAATTTCCACAGGTGCTAGATAATGTTATAGTCCAAATCAAAGGCCTATTTCTACTATTTTTTACCAAAGAGGGAAAAAATATTTTTCACCGTTTGTGGGGTTTTTCCCCATTGCATAAGAAATATTTTATTTTAAAAGCTGAACTAGTGAGACAAACGTTACTTTTAATGCCGGTTGTAGAAAAAAATATTTATTTTACCCTTTCCTTTATTAAGTAAAAGAAGATTTGTATATATAATGCGATTTTTAAATACTGTGATACTGTCGCTAGATATATGGTAAGTTACAGGATTTTAGATGCGCTTGCGTTTGCACATCTGCGATGGAAAATGGGATCGATTACGATGTTGCAAGGTTCTCTGATAAATAATCATCAAATTCTACAGACACATCACGTTACCAAATTACAGGTCTGCATTTGTGGTGTAGAGGGGTGATTCAGATAATTGCGTCTTTTTTTTGTCCAGTCATATTAGCATCAAAAACGATAGGGACAAAACTCCATTGTACAAAGCGTCAAAGCATAAGAACCAATAGACGTTGCAATTTTCAGACATGTTCTGTGACATTTTCATTATCGACGTATTTGCTCCTACCGCAGCAACGTTCTCTAAATGTTTTGCATTTATTTGTCGCTGTGGTGTTTTTTTCTCGTACAGTTTCACTTATATTTTTTAATTCAACTAGTTGTTACTGCTTTACCCAATACAATTGCTTCTCTAGCAGCTCTCAACATGAAGGGTTTTCCGTCTAAAGATGCTCTGAACCTCCCACTTTGTTCGTTCCTTTGTCCCCAGGATATTTAGACTGTGGAACCACTGCTTACAGAATTATTTTCTTGTCTTTAAAATAACCAGGTCTTTTTTTTCTAGATCACTTAAGGCACCCCTGATTTTAAGGCCTCGTGGCCCTTTTCAAAATATAAGAAACAATTTCAAAATAAAAAATTCTTGTTCATACCTCACCTGCTAAATTATATCATCATTAGACTTAAGGTATTTTTTCGCAAGACATTTATATTAACACAGTAAACGTTATCTAATTGAGATGGGTCTAGGTTAAGATTTAATTTAAACATGTGTTGGTATGATGTCTGCGTTTATATATTTTCGTTCGCAGTTTACCCCATATATGTATTAGAGATTGGAACAAGTTATACACATTTATTTAATCTTTTTGTGTGTCTGTTTTTAAATGCTTTTTGCCTTGGGAATTGCAGTTATTTGGAAAGGCGAGCCAAAATTAGTTAAACCGTCAAGATGTTTTAGATTAGGTTTTTTTTAGGCTTTTTGTTTTACTTTTTTTGAATAAAACACCACTTTTGGCTTAGTTACTAGTATTTAAATCCTCTCAAAGGCGATGAGACCGATCGTATAACCGGCATTAAGGCTGATTATCATTACGTCGTTTTATTGAATTACTTATATAGGGGTGCATATTTGCAAAACTAACAATAGCCATATCTTAAAAAACAAGAAGACAAAAATTTTTTTTAAATCCAGGGAAATATATATGATATATTTGTCAAAACACATCAACTAACCCCTTAAGTTCCACTCACACTCACCTAAAAATTTTAAATGGCAATACCCTCCTTGAAAAATGCTTTTCGTTGGTCGTAAAAGAGTTGGAACAAAATCAAATACTAGCCTCAAATTTTAGAAAATTTAAAATAGCACCGATTGGCGGAAGAAAATTACACTGGCCGACACAATTTTTGTAAGCTTCAGCCTATTACGTACGTAATGCTTATACCTTTCTAATAATAAAAAAAATATCCATAAAGCCCTAATACGTCCAGTTTTCAATGGGCCCATTAGACCCTTTTTTAAAATTTGGGAGTATTAAATTTATGAGGGGTCATTAAAAGGGGGGTTTTTTTGGGCGAAATAAAAAAAACCCAAAATAGGTTGTTTATGACATTAAGCTTATTTCTTATTTAGTCTTCTTTCGAGTTTCGAATTGAATTGTTCAGAAAGAAAGTATTTTTAACGGGAAATGCCCGGGGGCACGGGTTGCAAAATTTCTCCAGACAAGTTTTGTATATTTGTGGAAAAAATTTTTTGGGGAAATCACAAGCCAGGCCATTTTCTTGAAAATGAAAAAAACCTATTTCATGTATTTTTGGGGTTTTAATCGGAGATCAAGAGAAGCAGTGGGCTCCACATGTTTGTTGTGTCAGCTGTAGCGTCTCATTGGGGCAGGATGAAAGGAAGAGAAAGTATGCCTTTTGGTTCCAATGGTATGAGAACCCACCAATCATTTTTGACTTTCTTTTTTTCAAAGACAAAGACTGAGGGCTTTCCAAAAAAAAAAAGCGCAAGATCGAAATCCGAATTTGCCATCTGCCGTAAGACCATTCTCACAATGCAGAATTACCAGTACCGACTCCCCCTTAAATTGGCCAGATGTTTTGGGAGAGAATGAGATAGACACATCATCAGGCAGTCGAAGAACAATGTATTGATCCTACTTTTATTCCAGGACCCAGTTCCGACGAGCCACATTTAATTGTTCAAAGCGAGTTAAATGATTTAGTACGTGATTTGGGGTTGTCACAAAGTCAGAACTTCTTGGTTCCCGTCTTAAGGAGTGGAACTTTTTAAAAGAAAAAAAATACGACTTTTAGGAAAAGAAATGCCACGTTTTCTGCATTTTTTCAATATGCAAAACTCGATATGTGCGTGTACTGATATCGAAGGTTTAATGCAAGAACTCAATATCGAACATTCTCCTTGTAAGTGGCGCTTGTTCATCGACTCCCTCAAAATATAGTTAAAAGCTGTTTTGTTACATAATGGAAATCTAAAACCATCTATACCAGTTGCCCATTTAGTTACAATGAAAGAAACCTATGAAAATATGAGTATACTTTTGATACAAAAATTACAACCGGTACAAATGGCAGATATGTGGCGATTTAAAAGTTATAGCAATTTTAGTGGAACTTCAGGGAGGATTTACAAAATATTGCTGTTTTCTTTTGTTTGTGGGATAGTCGCAGTAAATGAGCATTATGTAAGGAAAGTTTGGCCGAAAAGGAGTGAACTTCAACCGGGATCTCAAAATGTTAAATATATGCCACTTTTAGATCCAAAAAAGTGCTTTTGCCTCCTCTTTATATTAAACTGGGAGTGATGAAAAACTTTGTGAAAGCTATGAATAAAGAGAGTGAAGGATTTCAATACTTAAGACAAGTCTTTTCCCAATTAAGTGACGCCAAATTAAAGGAGGGTATTTGTATTGGGCCACAAATCAGAAATTTGCTGGATGATGTTAATTTTAAAGAGAAGCTCACCACGCCAGAACTCAGAGCTTGAACACATTTAGTGTAGTGAGGGGATTTTAGGCAATAATATGGATGCAAACTACGAACAACTAGTTAATGAACTGTTAGACCTCTATAAATCGCTTGGTTGCCGAATTTTATTAAAAATTCACTTTCTTCATTCCCATTTATCATTTTTCCTAAGAATTTGCGCCGTCAGCGACGAGCAGGGTGAAAGGTTCCATCAAGTATTATCAGGACAACGGAAATTCGGTACTAAGGACGATGGCACCCAGCCATGATGGGAGGTCATCGTTGGTTTTGAAGAGAGAAGATATGACAACTCATAAAAGAAAAAGTAGAATTAATGTGTTTATTATGTTTTATTTTTCTTTAAATATCAATATAATATGTTCATAAATTTAACGATATACAAGGTTGTAAATTGTAAAATATATTTTTAAATACATATTACGGTGCCGTTCTACCTATATGTGGTTTGTTTAATGTAATGTAACAAAAAAACCTTACGTGTTGCAACTTTTTGTTTGACCTTTTCGTATTTAGATAGGTCCATTCTACTGTAATATGCTATTTAGCTTTGTGTTCCATCAAAAAAAAAAAAAATTGTCGGCCAGTGATCACCCAAGTAATTAGTAAAGCAAATAAAATCAACTACTGTAAATTTATATTAAATCATTTTAACAGATTTCAGAATGACAGCCATTTTGTTCCAAAGAGATGTCGAGGCGATTTTTCAAATTATCCCTAACTTTTTGGAAAATGTGCCTGGGTTAATGTTTCAGCACGCTCCAATTATTTTTTGATGCATCAGATGGAAGTGTAAAGTATCTTTTTTTAGATTTACATTTTCTTCCAAGCCCATATGATTTTACACTTCGTAAACGATAGCCGTAAACATTTAGATTTTGAGTGTGCCCTTCTGTAAAAAGATTTAGATTTGCCTTACATCAGTAGCGGCAGTTCTGCTTATTAACAATTCTATGTAAAAAAGAGCATTTTAAAACAAATGTTTTTATATGGTAACAATTTCCTTTGTATATTTTCCATTATTATTTCGCAAAACTGAATTCGCCTGTTAGGATCATTGTCACCAAGTTTTTTGCTACGAGTGAAATATATGTTTTTTAAAACCCTTCTAATAGATGCTTTATATATAGTCTAGTCAAGAAGTGTGTTTCCTGCGAAAAATAGTAATTGTTTTCATATATTGCTTCTGCCGTTTTAAAAGATTAAAAATTTTACATGCTACTTATAATGGCACAATATAATAATAATTCGGTGGGGGAGCCTAAAACATGTTTCAATATTTTTTTAAATAACAAATATATAGCCTAATACATACTTACGGATGGAGGAGGAACAGGGGTGCTGGCGGGAATACCACAGCAATAATACAATAGGAGATAAACACAAAAATTATTTCTAATTGGGGAAAATAAAAAGCCGCTTTAATAACCAGAACTAACCATGACCGACTAGAACTTGTGAACTAATTGAATTTTTTTTAAATTGTCCCTACATTAACAAAATTTTTATAATTTTTTATATGGTACAAGTTATATATTTTTTTTAAGTGTAAATATATATTTCTTAGGTTTTTTTTAATACGTTGTTAAATTTTTGTTTATAACTTCTACAAATAATTTAGGCTAATTCAAAAGCCCTAAGTCTAGTCGGTCATGATTAGTTCTGTTAGCAAGCGGAGTGCTTTATTTTTCGCAATTATATTTCAGCCATAAAAATGCGAAGACATATTAGAAAAGACCCATGATTTGCTTTTTACATTAAAATGCATTATTTAGAAAAGCTCACTTTTCAAATTACGCGCCGAGTCCCCGTAAGTATTTATTAGTATATATTTGTTAATAAAAATTATTGAAACATATTTTTAAAGCTCCCCACCGGATTATTATTATTTTACCCAAAAAGGGGAAAGCCGTAAAAGAAATTTTTAAAAATTCTTGAAATAGCCGAAACAGTGATATGAAACAATTCCAAAAATATTGATAAAATATAAATAAAAATATGCAAAACAATTGCAATTGTTATTAAAAAAAAAAAGAAAAAAAATTTCGTTTTTGTTGATTCCCAAAACCATAAAAAAATCTAAGGATATTTAGAAAATCTAGTTGTCGTCTTTCTTGGGTTTTTAACCAATTATTTATTCATTTTTTAAGCCAAAACGCAAGATAATATTAGTTTAAATTACTAACAATGATATATCTGATATAACTTAGGGACTAAATTACCTAACAGATAATAAGTCAATTAATTTCAATAATTTGTTTAAAAATGTTTGAAACAAACTTTTTATCGTCTTTTGAAAATTTACCCTTCAAGATTTATACACTCCAATTCAAAACAATTGAATATCAGTGAAAGGGTTTGTTAAAAAATATACATAGACATATAGATTGATACAGATAAGATAATAATTTATTTTGTTTAAAAAAAAAAAATGTTTTAACAAACTGTTTTATCGTTTTTTGAAATATTTTTTCAAGATTATACACTTTGCCACATTTAAGCAATTTAAACATTTTTCACTCTGAGTTGCATCTCAAAAGAACATGGTCAATTAATTTGTTTTTTTCACGGGGGGGAATAAAAGAATTAGGCAATAAATAAGATGAATACAGGCAAGAGACATGAGTTTAGGTTTTACCCTTCAAATAATTTTTGTTTAAGGGTCATGGGGAAAATGATTGTTGTGGGGGTAAAAGATGAGAATTTTTTTTATTATTTTTCCTTATTTCATTAAAGACCTTTGGAAACAAATGTTATATACGACCCAAATTTTTAACCGTTCTTCAATCCTTCAGCAATAGTTGGGAGATGTTCAGTACAACCAAAGAAACAAGCAATCATTTTCTTGGCAGTGCTTTGTAAACCGACAAATTTTGTGATATATTCATCTTAAAATATGAATTGGTTTGGGTTTTTCCCGTTCGTACAAATATATCCAAGTTTTTCGCCCCCAAAATGTTGATTGGATTTGCATTTGCAGTTTAAATCCTTCCAGCTTTTTTAACATTAATCAACAAGCCTTTTGCGTTTGGTAAAATTTATGAAATCTTCCAAACCGATTTTATAGCTTAATTTTTGGGGAAAAGTCGAATGTATTGTAGTTGCTTAATACCAAGGGTCACCCATTCCCCACACAGCATCGATGATTTTTAAATTTAAAAAGGAATTTGTAGACTCTAAATAATTCATCACTGAGGGATACACTGCCACGACGAAATTCAGAAAACCCAAATTGTAAAATCTTTTCCCAAACGTTGCTTCGTTACCAAAATTTCAACGAAGCATGCATTTTGAGTAATATCATAAAAAATCATGCAACAAAAACATTCACCTTAAAGTTAGAATACACAAGAGTAATGACACATTTGATCAACACTAACTAGTGGTACTTCAAAAATCTAAAAGGCAATCCTCGTATTTACCCATACAGAAGAGATTTTTATTAGAAGATAAATATAATATTTATTTTTGTGTACTGGGGTGGGACATTTTAATTGGGCCAAATTTTTAAAAATAATTTTATGTCGGGAGATTTTAAACATAGGGCTAGATGGCGACAGGTCAGTTCACAGATTCATGCTTAAATTAGACTCTTAAAAGGAAGAACTAAATGTAAACTTTCTTATAATAAATATGTTTTTGATTTTTTTTTTGGTCGCTCACAGCAAATCTTTGACACTGATAATAATGACATGTTCTTCAACCATAGAATGGACCATGTTGTATAGTGGTAATAGAATATCAGTAGAACAGGTATGTTAAAAAAAAAAAACATAGACATATAGATTGTTTCAAAAGAAAGGCAGAGATTTAAAAATGATTTTATTGCATAAAATAGTATAATAAAGACTTAATATACCAGGTTATTGTGTTTAAATAATTTGTAATACACGACTTAAATGTTTAAACAGGTCCAAAAAACCCCTTTCTTAAACTGTCTACCATTACTTTTCCCCGGGAAATTACCATAAAATTAAAAGGTTTTTGTTGTGTACTCGCCAAAAGTTCCTTTATACACTTCAACATAGGCCGCTTCGATCTTGTTCTCGAGATAGAAAAAGAAGAATATCCTTTAAAAAAATCAAATATGTTTTGTTAATACAAGAGATTACAGGTTTGTTCCAACCCACATTTTTTGTACCACCGTGGGACAGTTTTGAAATTGTTAGAATCGATCTAACGCACAAGTGTCGACTTTGCACGGTTTTATTTCAGTGCAAAAATGACGAAGTTTTAACGCACTAAGGGGGGTTTCTTTTGATTTTGGAATTTGGGGGATTTTTTTTTTTTTTAAAAAAAATTGAAAACCAGGTTTGGGGAAAAAATGGTCCCCGAACGGGGGTCAAAACTTTGGGGTTGGAACAAGGGGGAAAGGGATCGTTTATCACACCAGCACCTATCGGTTAGGGGGGTTTTTTTTATTAATAAATGGTTATTGCGGTTTTCGAACAAACTTATGTCATCTATGACATTGCGTTTTTAGTTCTGAACAAAATCTTTTCAAACTTTTAATTTTTTTATCAAAATTAAAAAAATTTTAATTTTTTTAAAAAGTATTTAAATTTTTGTTTTTAAGGATAATTTAATCTTAAAAAAGTTGGTAGTCTTGCCACCGAAACGTAGATAAGTATTTTGATTTTTAAAGATTTTTCCTTTGTTTTCATTCAGGTTATCTGCCAGTTCGTAGGTGTCAATAGATTCTAAGTACACTCATTTCTATGCTTCGGGACCAGTACCGAAGCGGTCCCATCTTGGAGAGTATAAAGGCAGGAATTTTTTGACGGGCATCCAACAAGGACTTTTTATTACATGAATCTGGCACAGCAATATTGAAATAACTATAATTTGCCATAAATTAAATTTTATCCGTTTATATATGAATTTCTTATTATATAGGAAAAAACTTCTAGCATAAGGTTAAGGTTATACATTTAATAAAATCCAAAACAAATATAAAAACTTTCAAATAGGCATTCGAGGATATAAGCATTGTTATTCTCAATATGCTAATCAGTCCATGTCGCAGAAACTAAACTTTTTCGATTCTGCTATTTTATGTGACATTTTTTATTTTGAACTGTAGAAACTTAAAAATAATTAAAAAATTGCATTCTAGTTAGTTTGTAACCTTTTATGACAACATAAACTTTATTTTGATAATGTTTTTAATAAACTGCTCAACAAAAAGATCGTACCATTTAATTTTTAGACCCATTTTCAAACTGCTGTAACTTTTAAAAATTAACTTTTTGAATATTCAAAACCCAGAACTTTTAAAAAACCGCGTTTCTTTCCCTTTAGCTGATTGCATTTATTTTTTAGTAAGATGAATATTATCATGAAGACAAGGTGATCAATAGAGTGCCGCAAAAAACAAAAATTCGAGTTGTCCCATTTCAGTGGTAATTTTTTTGGTCCTTACAATCAGGGTTTGTTACATCTTTTATCAATACCTCTAGACGTTTAATCCAGTTTTGAATTGGGGACCTCTGGTTTGTGACACACCTTAACGTCAAATTTGGGTAATCATTCTTTAAAAGCTTATAACGGGAAAATGGATTGATTGGATTTCAACGAGTGTTTCATATTCGGAAAGCTCTTTTTATGTAGATTTTTTATGTCCTAAGCATTTTTCGAGGGTTATAATTTTATGAGTATACGGGTCAACAAATACCAAAACATGATTTAAAAATCCTAAAAGGGTAAATTATTGAAAGCCAAAGGGACATATGTGTGTGTTTTTTTTTTAAAAAGGGCCCAAATTTGAAGTTTGCAATATCTCGAACGATTTTTCCCGTTAATCGATTTATGCTGTTTAAGTACCTGTAAACGTATTCAGGAAAAATGTGTCGTAATATGGCATTAGGTCAAAATGTAGGAATTCAACAACGTCTTAAATTTTTAAACATTTTTAAACATAAATTAGGTATTTGTACACCATGATTTTCAAAGTGATCACCAAAGTGTTTCGAATTTATTAGATTCCATTATTACCAACAAAAAGCAGAACGGCCCTTGTTTGCGCAACATGTTTTAGATTAAAATTGTTAGGCTTGAAACTCTTAGTACATTTTTCCAAAACTTCCGCACTATATTTTTAGTTGATTTTAGCTTAGTATTGCCATTTTCAAAGAGTCAAATTACCTCTACAAAAAACAAAAAAAATTTTACTTTTATACATAAAATTTATCTATACAGGCACTTAAACAGCATAAATCGAGTAATGTAGAAATCGTTTTAAAATATTGAAACAAACTTCGACTTGGCCATTTTTAAAACAAAACACATATGGGCCCTTTGGGGTTCAATAATTTACTCTATATATAGGGTTTCTAAATTAGCTTCGTTTTTGGTATTTGTTGGCCCGCATACTCATAAAATTATAACCGATCGAAAAGTGATAAAACATAAAAATCTACATGAAATGAGCTTTCCGAATATGAAACACTCATTGTAATCGTCAATCCATTTCCCGTTTTAGCTTTAAAAGAATTGATTACCAAAATTTGACGTTTAGAAGTGTATCGGAAGCCAGAGGTCCTTAATTCAAAACTGGCATAAACCTCTGGAGATATTGATTTGACCTTGGTAATCACCCTATTATAACGACCAAAAAAATTACCACTGAAATGGGACACACTCAAATATTTGTTTTTTGCAGCACTCCATTGGGTCAACCTGTACATCATGATAATATTCATCTTACTAAAACTAAATGCAAACAGCTTAAAGTTAAAGAAACGCGGTTTTAAACTTCCGTCTAGATATTCAAAAAAGTTAATTTTTAAAAAATTACAGCAGTTTGAAAATGGGTCTAAAAATTAAATGGTAAATCTTTTTTTTAAACAGTTTATTTAAATAGCTACAAAAAAAAAACTGATCCTCTCCATCTTTTTTGTGGGCAGGCTATTAAGATAATCTTTATTTTTTAATGATATTAATTTTCTTTATTGTAGAAAATATATCATTGGATTATTACAATGAATCAACCAAAGACATAAGTATAAATCATTTTACTTGGGCCTTTATATTTTACATGCAATTTCAAAAGAAAAAAATACATATGCTCAAATACATAAACAGAAAATGATGGACCACAAGCTCTTAAAAGTGCCATGCAAAATACTTTAAAATTGTTAAAAGAGAGAAAAAAAACTGGTTAACGGTTAAATGGGAACCAAGGTAAAGTATTGTTATTATGTCTAGCAAAAAAGGTTAAATTACTGGTGATAAACGAAAGGACAAAATTTTGGTTTGCCAAAATTAGTATAATTTTTAATTTATTTTTGAGTAAAAGGTAGTTTGTTACTTGAGGTATATAAAGATTAAAAGTGTGAAAAATTTGAAAAGAGGACTGTTAGGGAGGAAAGAACTTTGAAACTTTTTTTTAATTTAATATTTGTATAACATCTCAAGAATATTTTATTAAATATTGAGGTCAATCGGAGCAAAAACTGATTGGATTTATGTAGTTTTAATGACAGTTGCTCCAACTCAGTTGGGGGGAGCGTATCAGAAATTTTGTAATTTTAGTATTTTGTTTAATCGGTTTTGTTTTTGGATAAGCAAAATTCGATTTATGAAAGAAAATACATTTATTTCAGTAACCTTCTAATTTATTGATTCCATTTCTAAAGTAAGAATCCAATAGACTGTCGATATACGCTTTTAAGGCTGCTATTACATTTTCGTTTAAAAAAACCCATTTTCCGACACGAATGTTTTTTAAGTCCAGACAGAATATTTTTTCTGGTTTTTGGATCTATCAACAATTTCAGTAATATTTTGTATTGTTATTGTGTTTTATTTATTATTTAATAAAAATTCTTGTTGAGAACACGCTAAAATACACTTTATACAATAGGACAGTTTCGGCTCTGGTCCCGGGGTATAAATAGCACAACCCCCCTTTTTTATTTTGTTTGTTGTTTTTATTTTTCAATTACTATCAATCTTATCATACAAATAGGTCGATTTTATTTCAAAATCGACATTTTAACTTAAAAATGAAAAAAAAAATATAAAATTGATAAATTAAAAAAATGGCGTCAATCGAGGGAGAAACTAATTAACTTATTAAAACAATTTGGTTCTTTAGATTTTAAATAATCCAGTGCTGAGGAACCGCAACAAACTTTTTTTTGAGGCCCAGCGGAGGAACCCTGCAATCAACCGTTATTTCTATATATTTTTGACTTTTTTTTTTAATAAATTCTTTTAATATTATATTATAATATACTAATTTTTAAAATAAATGTATATTAACAATATGTAAAAGAATTCTTAAAATGAGGGTATGTTATTTTAACCTATAAGCCTATATAGAAAAAAATCTCTTAATATATATTTTTAGCAGTATTTGTCTTAGAGCTATAAATTTGAGGTTTATTCTTTAAAAAGATTTAACTATATGCTAAAAATATCGTTGCATTTCATTTTGTTTTTGATTTTAAAACTATATAAATCCTTAATATTTCATTCTTGGGGCTACTCATCTAATCGCTTGCCTACTACAACTTTAAAATTGTTAATAAATATTTAATTATCTTTAAAAATATATAAAATAACATTTCCAAGGTTGTTTATGCTTAAACTATACTTGACAAAATGGTGAAGTCTTTTTTAAAAAAGAAAATCTTCACAATTATATATTTTGTAGTTTAGTTGATCCTCAAAGAACAGATTATTGCCTTGTACTCAATAAAGAAAAACATTACAAAACAATGTGTTCAGCAGAATTAGACGTTTTTCATAAAAATCAACCATCCGGATGCTTAAGTCTAGTTCAACAAAGTCTTGGTAATTTCCCCTGATACTATAATGTAAAGCGTTTATATACATTTTTTTTTTTTATAGTTAAAGAAAACACTTACAAAAAAAAATATTGTTTTATATTTGTTTTCCCTTTTTGACCAAAGATTTTATTGTAAATTTGATTTATTCTTATAATATCAAAAAGTTTAATTTTTTTTGTGCGCACGTAGAATTTGATTACATATTTGTCTATGTCGCCAAATGATTGAAAAAATACTTTTTTAAAATGAATTTCATACCTAAAATTATTATTAGGTTTTTTAATTGTTTGTCGACAATGCCATGTTAGAAAAAACAACTTTATGGTCCACTTTTCTAATTAAACTTTAATTAGACGTTTTAGTCAAAGCCAAAAAAAAATATAAATACTTAATACAAATTGTTTCAATAACATTAATTTTAAAAAGGGCATAATAGGCCTTTAACAAAAAAACCTTATATGAAAAATCTTCTTAAAGATCTTTTTAACTTTAACCCCCCCGGGGGCTGTTTTGAGTTGTTTTTATTGGAACTTTGATATAACCCAAGATATGTTTGAAAAAAATATTACTCTCTTCTATGCATCAAAAGCCGTTTTCTGCTTTTTTTTATTCCCCCAACCAAATTTGGGCTTTCACTGATCATGGGTTTTATTCAGGACTTCAAAAAAACAAGTATACACTTTTAATTGTAAAATTTGGGTTTGGGATTAATTTTAGATTTGACCTTGAAATTTCTCTTTTAAACCTGACCCATGGGTCAAACCAACACCCCCATTCGGATTTAGACGCCAAAACATAAAAAGATACCATGGTTTAAGTCTTCGGGCCCTTCAAATTTTTTTATTTTGTTGGCCTGTGTAATTTTATTTTAAGAAAAAGCAGTTGCGTATAACTTTTCTCTTTAAAACGATTTAGGAAAAACCCCTAAAAAGGGGCCATCCGTAAAATTACGTCCCCCAGGAATTTTATGATTTTTCCACCCCGCCCTCGTCCCTGTCACAACTCGTCACGTTTTTTGAGATCCTCCAGTGTGACGTCACGTCAATTAACAAAATAAAAAATCTTATTAAGGAATAATTATTAAGCATATAGAAATAGTTAATAGAATGGTTAAGAGTTGGGGAGTTGGTTGATTTACATTTAAGTTTTGCCTTTTAATAATTTAGATTTTTACATGTGATGTCACAAAGCTGATGACCCTCTCATACTCCTTGTTACACAATGTCACAAACCTCTATACCCCTCCTATGTAACGTAATTTATGGATGACTCCAAAGATACGTTTAAAAGTTAGGCACTTTGGGACATAATATTATGTTCATATATTTTTCTGAATAAAGACTTAAGAACATTCTTTATTAGTATAAGCATAGTTTTAAGAAACTCGGTATATTTTAGAACTTTATCAATAATTTATTTAACTTACACTATAAACTCGAAATATGATGCATTTTTTTAAAAACAATAATATTTTATTTGATACCAAATTATTTGACAAATTATAGTACTAACAATAAAACTATTGTTTCGTCTAACTCCAATTTTGTCAAAAATATAATTTATAAGTATACATTTAGTAGGACTGTATTGTATTTGCAAAAAAGAGAAAAAAATTTTTTAAGTAAAAATTTAAATTGATTAGAAATAATACATATTTTGGGATATAGTTTTATATTTAAGATATCTAAGAAGTTTTGTTAAAACTTGCTTCGCTGATACAAAATACACAAGAAAAATTCCCAAAATTTAAAATAAAAAAAATGAAATTCAAAAAGGGTCCATTTCTTCCATTTTCTATCTCATTTTTTTCTTTATAAATTTAAAATATTACACAGCTTTCCCCATTTTTATAACCCTTATATTGTTGGACTGTTAGACACACTGGCGTAGCTAGGATTTTCAGTTTTTTTCATCTAAAAGCAAGTCATAGGATCCCCAAATATATATTAGAAAATTATTGGCCCCAAGGAAAACATTTTTGAAAGAAAATTTTCATTTTGGGTTTTTGGAAAAAATTTTAATTTTTTTTTCCGCCCCTAGAGAAAATCCAATTTTTTAAAAGCGAATTTTTTAGAGTTAAAACCATCTGAAATATATATGCATAAAATTGTTGAGTGAAAAATTTTTTTTGGCTATGATTTCACAAAACCATGGAAAATTTTGAAACTTGAAATTTACCAACAAAAGGACATGGCCCCTTCTTATGGATTTGAGTCACCGACAGTTTTTTTTTGAAATTTTAGTGTTTTATTTTGGAAGTCCAAATAAACATTTTCTTTCATTGCGCCAACCTTGTAGCTATACAGGGTGATACCATAAAAAAAAAAATTCTTTAAATATTTATTTTATTTATTACAAATACTGTGTGTTACCCAAGAGGATAAAATTAGCATTTTTTATATAAAAAGAATATATATTTTATACAAGTATTTTTTTTTATCGTACAGGGTCTTGTCCTACAGGGTGCACGATTTATTAATAAACCAACAAATATACAGTCCAGTAGGCCAAAAATATAATATATTGTGTCAGTTATTATTATAACCTATAGGAATTTCTAACTTGGCAGTAAATCATTTATACATACAGCGTGTCCCCCCAAAAAAAAAGTCATTTTTGGGATCCCGGGGTGAACCAAAATTATATGGCGGTTTTATTTAAAATTTTTTTTCCAGTCATGCGGAAGTTAGTAAGTAGCAACAATAAAGCAAAATAAGGGTTTTCTTACGCAGAAGTTCGAAATAGGGAAAGATTCATCCAAAGACAGTAGACAGCATTGTGCAATTTTATACCCCGCCCACACATATCTAAAAGCACCAAAGAGTTCTAGTTTCAGAATACAGCAGTCATTTTCAATGCACAAGGTATACTTTATTTTAACTTAAATTAGGTGTTGTAAATATATGGAAAAAAAATAATATTCAATTTCCGTTTTGCTATAAAAATTTCTAAAACATTGAAATTGGGTTTTCTCAGCTTTTATTCCCCAAAATACCTTGAAAGGAACCAAAAATAAAATATAAGCAACATTGGAACCCGGTTTTTTAAAAAAATTTTTTTAAGGTTTAAAAGAAAGAATTTTAAATAGTATTTTTATTTGATATTTACTTTTTCCATTTAAGAAAACATCCATTTCGGTACTTTATTGCACATGCAAAGTGGGTGCCAGAACGCTTGGAAGGCCCATCAAGTGTAATATTATGGTACCTGATATGCTAGATCAACAGGTTGCTAAATATCCAACAACTGTTTTTACTACAACTATTTTGGACGCTACAATAAGCAGTTGAAGAGCCACAAGTTCTTGACTAGTATGATCTTTTCCCTCTCTTTTCTTATAAATAGTATAGTTTACTTTAAAAACATTTTAGTATTAAGTTCTTAATACAAACAATGGCCTTAGTTTATTGGGGAAAAGAATTAATACCAACATCATTATTGTTATGAGTTATAATAAAAAATGTCCTTCACAAAGAGTATCTAACTTGTTACTGTTTGAAGTTTACCATAGTGTTTTTTTTTTTGTTTTGAATTGATTAAGGGTTACCTTACAACCCGTAATCTGTATTTCTTATTGTAAGATATTATGCATTAATTATTATTTTGTTTGTATTCAATTGGGTATTTAATATTTTTAAGTCACTTTGAAACATCAGTTTACATCACCCAGTATGTTTCTTTGTATAGACGGTGAAAAAATTTTACAACAGCGGTTTCAGTATGAAAAAAATTTAAAAAAAACCGCCATATAATTTTTGGTTCACCCACGCCCTAAAAAACTTTTGGAGGGACACGCTGTATGTATGAATGAAGGTTACAAAATTCTAGGGTTATAATAATAACTGAATAATATATTATATTTAGTCCGACTAGACTGAAATTTTTGTTGGTTATTAATAAATCGTGCACCCTGTGGGACAAGACCCTGTACACGATAAAAAGTACTTGGTATAAAATATATATTTTTTTTATAAAAAAATGCCTAATTTTATTAGGTCTAGGGTAAAAAAATATTTTTAAAAAAATAATTATTTTAAAGAATTTTTGGGCTTTATTTTATGGTATCACCTATATTCTACAAGGTTGGCGCAATGAAAGAAAATGCTTTTTTTGGACTTCCAAAATTAAATACTATTTTTCAAAAATGAGGTGACTCTTCTGATCAATAAGAAGTGTGCCATGTCCTTTGATAAAATTTTTAGAAAAAAAAAATGCAAATTAAGAAGTTATTTTTAAAACCCAAGATTTTTCGGGGAAAAGAAAACCTTTTCAAATTCCAATATGAAAATTTTCTTTACCAAAGTGTTGCTCTTGGGGCCAATAGCATCTTGTATAAATTTGGTGTAGGTCCCATGTCTCAATATGTTTGTTTGTTCAAGTTTGAAAATCCTAGCTACGCCAGTGGTCAGATACCAATTCATCAATTTAGGCTATTTTAATTGTAAAAGGAGAAAAAACTATATAAAAATATCACATAAAATATTAGCTTTTATCTCCCACTCATTTCATTTGACGCAACCTTTTTCGAAAACGATAGTTCTTTTACTCTTCCATAGTATCATATCCAATTTAAAAACTTTTCTCATTCTGTTTTATAGAGTTGCGGCGCCAACAGTCAGACCGAAACTTGAAAAACTGCAAGAACTCAGAGTGGGAATTTTTCGCGATTTCGATACTTTTCTTTTTTAAGGAAGACATCAAATAAAAATTAAAAATTAAATTTTCTCCTGTGTGACTGTTCCTTAGCCAGTATTTGGAATACTTTTAATTTTTGAACGCCATTATACTAAGCTCAAAATTTTGAAATTTTCCTCTTAATCGAGTTTATATTTTTTTTCCGAGATCCCCATACTTACTTTTAAATTCATAGTAGCCTATATACATAAAATATATAGTTTGTCTTGGGATTTGGACACATTTCTTTTTAAAATCGTTTAAAAAAGTAATACAAAATATAATACTTTTAATTTAAGGTAAAAATGGGCTGATTTTAGAAACTTAAATGTAATTGAAAATAAATATTCCTAACTCTTACACTTTTTAAGAAGTTGAACTTTTCATCTAATAAGAATTGCAAAACATAACTGATATATTATATATATATATATATATATATATATATATATATATATATATATATATATATATATATATATATATATATATATACATATTTCTGTTTCAGCTCTAGTTTTACAGCCATTAGTTTTTTCAAATACGGTATTATATTTTTTTAAACATTCAAAGATTTTTGATCCTGATATTTACATACCTACACATCATCTGTTAATTGGGTGGCAAAAACCTTTTGTGTCAACATTTTTCATATAGTCCCAGAAAGATATTTGCCAAACCTTGTTTCTTTTTTGATCCAGATTAAACAGCCTTTATGTTAAAATTAAAAACCAAATGTTAAATTACCTTTTATTTTTTTAGATGACAATTATCCACTTATACAATGTGTTGGTCGAAAAACAAGCTTAAAAATACCAAAAATTAAAAATAAGATATTTTACTATTTTGATCTATTTGCTATAAATAAACAATCGAATTTAACTTACCTTTTGGATTGGGCCCACAAAAAATTTGATGGAGACACTAAGTTTATACCAATTAAGGAGGAAAAAGTTTCATCAGTAATGAAAAGGAAGATAAGTTATTTCTAGGCTTAGTAGATATAATATATATATATATATATATATATATATATATATATATATATATATATATATATATATATATATATATATATATATATATATATATATATATATATATATATATATATATATATATATATATATATATATATATATATATATATATATATATATATATATATATATATATTATATATATATATATATATATTATATATATTATATATTATATATATATATATATATATATATATATATATATATATATAAACCCTATGCAAATAATTTTATTTAAAATGAGGACCCACCATAATTTACAATAAATTGATTTGGTTTTATAAAAAAATAGCGTTTAATTTGTCCTATGGAGCCAGTATTTTGGTTGGCTATTGCATAAACCACATTAATTTTGGTTTTAAAGGTAAAAATTGTTCTTTAATATACCATTTAAACAATTTTTGAACACCGCGTATAAAATATGTCAAATGTCTCTATTTCAATTTCCTAAAAAGTGCAGCAAAATTTTTATTAAGAGTAGCTTTTTTCGATAAATCAAAATAAAAGTTTTTCTCTTCAACACCTTTTCCGTGGACATACTGTATATATATATATATATATATATATATATATATATATATATATATATATATATATATATATATATATATATATATATATATATATATATATATATATATATATATATATATATATATATTTATATTTTTATATATATATATATATATATATATATATATAAAATATATATATATATATATATATATATATATATATATATATATATATATATATATATACCGGGTGACAACCAAACCATCAGCCTTTTATTTTTTTTTAAAACATATCGCTTTCTAAATTTTAGGATGCTATAATATATCATAAGCGATGTTGATTTTGGATATTATAACATGTGTTCATCACTTCCGGTTTTACCGGAAATGACATCAACTTTGGATTTTTCAACGGAACACCCTGTATTTTTTTTAAAATTTGATTCTCCAAATCTTTCTAATATAAAATGTATATTAGGCCCTATCTCCAGTTTTTGAGAAAATGGGCGATTAAATTGCAACAACCACATATTATGCATTTTTATGGGACAACAAACAAATGATATAAAATTATTATGTAATTTTAAATTTTTTTCTAAAGACTCTATCTGTGGAGGTCATATTAAAACTACTTCCGGCTTTACCAAGTCCCAAAATTATTTTCCAAAACGTTACTTCAAAAATTTAAATGCAACCCCCTGATTTTTTTTTTAACTATAAATAAAACGGGTGGCGGTAGTTTGGACATCTTTAATCGCCATTTTTTTAAAAAAAGCAGAGATAGGTATAGGATATAATTTAGATTTTATATCAGGAATGACCCTTAAAAACCCAAATTTTGAAAAAAAAAGGGTGTTTCATTAAAAAAAATAAAATTTGATTCGTTTGGTTAAACAAAAGGGCACTTTATAAAAAAAATGGTTTATTTGTTTAAAAAAATTTGAAAGCCTATTTTTTTATTAAGAAAATAAATGGGTAGTGATTTATTTAGGATAATATATATATATATATATATATATATATATATATATATATATATATATATATATATATATATATATATATATATATATATATATATATATATATATATATATATATATATATATATATATATATATATATATATATAGGATATATATTTTATTATATATATATATATATATATATATATATATATATATATATATTTTATATATATATATATATATATATATATATATATATATATATTTATATATATATATATATATATATATATATATTATTATAAATATATATATATTTTTATTTTTTATATATATATATTTTATTAATATATATATATATCTTATCTTCTTTAAAATTTTAAATTATTTTTTAGGTTTCGGGTTTATAAAAAATTAATTTGGCCCCCCAACCGCACATATATTGTGTTTTTCAAGTTTATTCAAATTAAAATTTTAAAATTATTAATTAAAAGTAAAAACATTGTTTTTGGGACATACACATTTAAATCCCTTAAAAGTCATATTTAAAAAAAATTTGTAAAAATAAAACAAAAATAGGATATAATACTTATTGTTTGATTATTTTTGTTTTAAGTTTTTAAATCTGAGTTATTATTATTTTTATATTTGATAAAATTTATTTAATATGTTTTCGTATACAGGATGTTTTAATTAAAATTATACAGATCAGTCTAATATACATATATAATACACAGACATATGCATAAATATAACATCAAAATATTTTTTTTTCCTATTTAGTTTGGTTTTTTTAAAAATTATGGTATTGACAGGCTTATATCTTAGGCATTTTTGATCTCAATCACTATTTTTAATTTTTGGTAGTTTGTGAAATTTTTGGTTCTCAAATTCGTGTTTGGGTTTGATTTCTGTTTGTGTAATCCAGGAGGCGTTTTTAAAGGACGTTACCTCATTTCTAGTTGTAATTTTCCAATGTAATTTAACATTTAGGGTGATTGGAAAATTGACTTTTTTTCACTTTTTCTTTTTAATGATGGAATATTCAATTCGTTTTTGACAAACAGTTATGTTATGTTTGATAAAAAATGTTTATTTTTTTGAGAAAGGAAGGGGAGCATAAAGGGCTTTTTGGTGTTTTTTTAGAGCTTTATTTATTATAAAATAGAAATGTTTTGTTAAAAATTTTTAATATTTTTTCTGGAAAATGATAGCATTTTTAGGTCTCACGGGAGAGGTGATTTGTCAGAACTTAATATGACATTATGATTTTTGTGTTTGTTTAATTTAAAGATCAAAGTTGTTTTTGGTATACTTAATATTTGATGTTTTTGTCTATGAGGTCTAAAAATTTATTTTTATTGTGGTTTCTGTCTCATGTAATTGTAATTTTGATGGAAATTGTTAAAAACTATTGTATTTCGTCAACCTTATTCTCAGGAAACATAATACAGTCGTCTAAAAACCCTTTTAAAAAAAGGAATGTAAAATTTAGTTTTTCAATTATATTATAATAGTGGGTGGAATATTTGAGGAAAACGTAATTGAAAAATAAATTTTTACATTCCATTTTTAAAATTTGGAGACTGTATTACTGCTGTTCCTGGAATAAGGTTGGACAAAACAAAAGTTTTAAAATTTCCCTCCAAAATTCTTTACACTTAGCAGAAAACCCAAAAATAAATAAATTTAACCAACTTTAATTAAAAAAAACATAAAAATTTAAAAAAAGGTATACCAAAAAAAATGGTCAGGGGATTTAAATTTTTTTAAATTTAAAATCCTAAAAATAAATTTCATGTATAGTTAACCACAGAGAATACCTTTTTTTCCCCGGAATGACCAAACAAAAAAGTAAACAAAAACCCTTTAATATTTTCCAGAAAAAATATTAGAAGAATTTTTAATAAAAAATTTTAATTTTATAAAAAACAAAAAACCTATTAAAAAAACAAAAGAAAAAAATAAATTCCCAGCCCAACCCGGTCTCTCAAAAAAAATAAACCATAAAACCTAAAATAAACCAAAAAAATAAGAAAAAAAAAAGTTTTTGGGTGGATTTTTGGTAATTATTACTATGTCGTTATTATATATGAAATTTAACATTTAAAAAAAAAATTAACTCCGAACAAAAAAAAAACAAAAAAAATTTTTATCAAAAAAAAAAATAAAAAAAAAATTTCCAAGGAAAAGTTTGATAAAAAATAATAAAACAATAAATATTCCCCATTTTTTTTAAAAATTTTTTAATCTTTTTTAAATATAAAATAATAATTAATTTTAAGGGATTCTAAAACAAAATTGGTGTGTTTTAAATTTTAATTAATTTTAAAATTTTTGAAATTTTAAAATAAAAAAAAAGCAATTTAAATGTGGAACTTTTAAATTCCAAATTTAATTTTTAATATTCCCAAAAAATTAAAAAATAATATATATATATATATATATATATATATATATATATATATATATATATATATATATATATATATATATATATATATATATATATATATATATATATATATATATATATATATTTAGGTCAGTTTATTGGTATTTTTCAAGATAACCAAATACACAAGTAGTAAGGATTTCCAAATATTTTATGGTTTTAATTCATAATAATTAAATTTTTTAATAAATGAATAACTAAAATAATCTGAGCAAAACCTTTAAAATTAATCCATATTTTCTATATACAGTGTGACCAGTAAAATCCGCGTTATATTTTTTTTTTAATGTAATGTGATGTAAGGTATATTTGTTTGTGACCTTGTAAAAGACAATTTTATAAAATATACATTTTTTAAAAGGTAATTTGTGTAAATGTAATATACTTTAACATAAAAAAAAAGTTTAATTGAAAAAAGTTAATTTTTCTAATAAAAAAAAACAAATTAAAATTAAATGCATTTAAATTTACACTTTTTTAATTAATAACAAATTATTTTTGGTATTTGAATTAAAAATCTTAAAATTTAAAATTGCATTTCTGTGTGCCTTTCATTGCCTCCAATAAAAAAATTGTTCTTTTTGACACATCTTTAGTGAAGTAGAATTTTAAATGCGTTTAATTTTTATTTATGACTTTTTTATTTGTCAAATTAACCCTTTACAATTAAACTATTTTTCGCTGTTTAAGTATATCACAATTCGACACAGACTACATTTTTAAAAATATATATTTTATAAATCATATACAGGATCAAGAACAAATAAAAATTACATCAAATGTTACTTAATTAAATTACCCAATTTGGATTTTGTACAAAAACACATTTAATATACCGCTACTTTAAAAAAATGTGTCTGGAGTATAGCATGAACTTCTGGAAAAGGCCGAATATGCTCTCAAATACAAGGAGGTACTAGTGTGTGCCTTCCTAGATGTAGAAGGAGCGTTTGACAACACGTCCCTTATATCTATCTCAAACGCGTCGAGGCGCAGAGGGATCGACGCAACAAGCTGCAGGTGGATAGACTGCATGCTTAAGAGCAGATTAGTATATACTTCAATACTTGAAGAAACTCTTGTAGCTCGGGTTGAGCGAGGATGTCCGCAAGGGGGAGTTCTGTCCCCACTGCTGTGGAACCTTGTCATGAACGACTTACTAAATGTCCTCCAACTGGAAGGGTGGGATGCGCAGACGATCTCGTTATTATGGCTCAAGGAAAATTTAACAGCACTGCTAATGATAAAATGCAACAGGCCCTAAACGCAGTCACCAGATGGACGAGAAAGGAGGGACTTAACATATATCCCTCCAAATCAGCCATAGTTGCCTTCACCAAAAGGAGAAATCTAGAGGACTTAGGACCCCTGACCCTACGAGGTAAAGCAATCAAGATTGTGGGAGAGGTAAAATATCTGGGTGTCATCCTAGACTCTAAACTTACCTGGAACCAACATCTTCAGAAAACAAAAAAGAAAGCGGAGATGACTCTTATGTTAATCAGACGCTCTCATAGGAAAACATGGGGCCTTAAACCAAACGTGGTTTATTGGTTATACACCATGTTGGTAAGGCCTATGATAACATACGCATCACTGGTATGGTGGACAAAAAGCGACAAAGAACTGCTGTTACAGAACTGGCAAGGTACAGAGACTTGCTTGCTTAGCTATAACGAGAGCAATTAAAACAACCCCAACAGCAGCCATGGAATGTCTCTTAGATCTTCCACCACTTAACCTCATAGTGATGGGAAAGGCAAGAATGAGCTACTTCCGACTGCAACAAAAACCAACTGGTGCCTACGCTAGTTTGGGACACAACAACATAAAAAGTCAGGTTGGCGGCAACATCCTGGACGAGAGAACAGACCAGATAATTCCCCAATACTCATTCAACAAAAACTTCGAGGTAAAAATTCCAGGACGAAGTGAGTGGCAGCAACCCGATCTCCCCGGCACGGTTGGAGACATCATCCGGTATACGGATGGTTCGAAAACCGAGCAGGGAACTAGAGCGGGCGTGTACAGTGAAATGAGGAATTCACAATTCTCCATTCCACTAGGAACACACAGTTCTGTATTTCAAACAGAAATATATGCTTTACTGCACTGTGCAAAAGAAAACTATCAGAAGGGCTTACAAAAACAAGCGGATCTGCATAATAACAGATAGCCAAGGTGACGTCCAAGCTAACATGGGAATGCCAAAAAGAACTGGAGGTCCTGGGAGAACGCAACAGAGTAACTCTCCTGTGGGTACCAGGACATTCGGGAATAGAAGGCAACAAAAAATCGGATGAGCTAGCGAGACATGGATTATGCACACCATACTTTGGACCAGAACCTGCCCTTGGAGTGACCAAAACTACAGCACGAGGGCAAACAAGGGAATGGATTCGAAACAAACACAAGGAATACTGGGAGAACCTCGGTAGAATAAGACATGGAAAGGGCTTCATAAGGGGCCCATCCAAAAGAACGAAGGAAGAACTACTCAGACAAAGTAGAAAAGACTTCGCATAACAGTAGGGTTGCTAACAGGGCACGATAACCTAAGAGAACACCTACACAAGATAGGCTCATACAATGGGGACCCAAGTTGCAGAATGTGCGACGAGGGGAAAGAAACCTAGCCACATAATGTGTGAATGTGAAGCGTTAAATCACAAAAGACAGGTATTATTTGGGCAACTGAAAATGAGCCCACAGGAATATATCAACCAACCAGTCTCGGGGTTATACAGACTTGTAGAAGGAACAAGACTAATGGGAGGATTGGTATAAAAGACAATGGGAGATTAGGCACAAAAAGCCCAAGAGGCTGCGCTGCCTCCGGTAGTGAAAGACGGCTCCCAGGAAGAAGAAGAAGAAGAAGAAAGCATGTAAATACTAATAAATTTTATGAAAGTTGTGTTAAATCCTATTTTGCAACAATGGGGCAATTTACAAGAAATAGGCAAAAAATCAAAATTGTCTTATCTATTTAAAATGCTTTTGGGCAAAAAATTGCATAATGAGAAAGTTTTTGAATAACCCTTTTCGATATTTTTAGAAACAACCCCACATTTAATTTTTTTTTAAAAAAATAAATTTGGCTGATAATACGAATCAGGTGACCTCAATAAAACTCGGTATTTTTTTCTGGAACAAATTTCGGGTAAAACTATAAATAAGAAAATCCCATACGATACGGACTATACTAGTCAAACCTTATATTTAATTTCTGTAATTAGTCTTATGTTTATTTGGAACTAATTGCTTAAGTTATTAGATTAACGCGAATTTCAAAAAACAAAAATTTAGACCAAATTTTGAATTTTCTAGTTTGTTTGTTTTATTTATTAGATTGTGTTAGAAGTCTGTTTGATATAAAAAGAATGCTTTATAATGTTTATAATAAAACATATACATTCCTTTAAGGTAGGAAAAAAATCTGGAACATCACTTAATTTGTTTATTATTCCATGTGGCAGTTACGTATACGTCGATGTAAGACTCAAGAGACAAGTAATTATACCTCAAACAAGAGTGGAGAGATTTAAAAATGTTTCCATACCAAACATAGTCGATGGGCAGAGGTATTTTAAAGGTTTCTCGATGAGTTTAAACGGAGTTGTACTTTTTTTTACAGCTGTGGCCTTTGTAGTTTTACGTTGTACTTTGAAGTTTGTACGTTTGCACGTTTGTACGTTGTACGTTTGTAAGTTTGTACGTTTGTTCTTTTTGGTTTTTACTTTTGTACGTTTGTACCTTTGTACGTTTCTACGTATGTACGTTTGAACTTTTGTACGTTTGTACGTTTGTACGTTTGTACGTTGTACGTTTTACTTTTGTACGTTTGTATGTTTGTATGTTTGTTTGTATGTAGGACATCGATTGTCAAACTTAATCAAAATAAAAATAATGGCTTAGATGGCATCAACCTTTTTAGGCTCCTAATTTGTTTCGTACCTACTTTTGATTTAATTTTTATGGTTAATTTAATGTATAGGTAAAATGTAAGAAATATTTTATAATTTTAAGTTTATTTTTAAGTCGATTTATTATTATTTTTAATTCCTTTATATTAATTAAAAATGTTAAGCCAGAGAATTCTTTATTTCTAATTTTATTCGATGCATTTAAATGTAGGACCTAAATACAAAAGAAAAATAAGTAATTTTATATTATTAACAAAACTGTATGCTTCATAATATCTTTTATAGATATTTGCTACCACAAAAACTTCTATAAAATCACCAATACCAACGATGCCCACAAATACAACTGTAAAAGAATATGAATCACTTAAAAGATGCAATAGTGTAACTTTAGGTTGGATGCCATCTCCAGGTAAGTCTTTTACTGATTTAAATTTAAAAGTATTTGTATTTTACTATTATTATTATTATTAATCACAAAGATTCGACATGACGTATCTCATGGCTCCGACGCCATAGGGCCTCATGCGAAAGGCCTTTCGTATCGAAGACTACTTCTCGTGTCCGCTCTTGGTCTCAGATTTGAGCTCAGCAGATTTAAAAAACCCAAACGTGAGTTTTCGAGATACATTAAGGCTTTCTATGTTTCGGTAAAATACTCCGTGCTGTGGCTTAATAATGTGATCTTCTAAGAGCATCTGTTGTTCTGCTCTTTTAACTGTAGTTCCTACAGCTTTAGACTCAAGTCTTATAAGTTATTGGTCGTCGTTTGGATCTACCGCAAATTTGAGACCAAATTTCTCCGCTGCTCGTTCCACTGCCTTGAATAGAAACGCTCAAAGATTAGCCATCTCGTGTGCTCTTACTAGTAGCATTAGTGGATTAGTGCTATCATCAGCTTGACAAGCAAGACTCAAAACCAGCCGATCATGCATAAACTCCAAGCTTAAAAGGCTACGACCGCCCTGGTAGCGTGGGAGGTAAATACGCGATGTTGATGAGCGCGGATGGATGCTACGGTGTAGATGCATCATTTTTCGTCTGCTCATGTCCAGCTTGCGCAGTTTCTCTTGCGTCCACTTAAATACTACAAATGATTAAAGCAATACAGGAACTGCTAGCATGTAAGTAGCAAGGACCTTATTTATAACGTTGCCTGTAATTGCTTCTGAGCTCTAACTTCACAGCTCCAACATCTTGAGTCTGGTTTTGGTTCATATCTAAATATCGATAATTTTTGTTATTTTGTAGAGGGTGGAGTAGCGCGCTATCGGCAAGCTGGACAGCTTCTAAATCATTCTCGTACACCAGTACGGTAAGTTTTGCACACTTGTAGAGGACAAACTCCAATCCAATATCTCTGGTATATTCGTGGACCACTTTAAGAGACTGTTATAGGTCTCGCTTGCTAGTTGCTGGCATCAACCTTTTTAGGCTCCTAATTTGTTTCGTACCGTGTCGTACTGTTTCAGGTCATCCATATAAAATAGATGAAACCGAAGGTTACCTAATGCCCATGTCTTCCAGGTGGTACACAGCAATATCCAAGTGCTTTCCGAAGATACACGGTTACGGAAGCAGCAATATACAGAATAGCAAAGGACTGAGTGAGTCACCCCCACCATAAAGGGAATGGGTTCGGTAATAATTTTTGTGCTTCAGATGTTTTAGGGAACTTTAATTTCCAAAGTGACATTAGTCGCTCAATGCATCGAATTAGGTTAACAGAAACCTTGAGATCTTTAAGCAGATGCAACCGTAGTTCATAAGATGTTGTGTCAAACGCTTTTTTGTAGTCAGTCCACGCCATATTAAGGTTGCGTTTGTATCGATTAGGTCTTGTGTGATGCATTCTTCGATAAGGAGATTTTCTTTGCAACCATTGATTGCTTTTTCTCTTCCTCGCTGATCCCCTACAACAGAGGGTATGGTATCAACTGCACCCAATGTTCTAGAATATAAGATTCTGGTAAAAGCCTTGTAGCAAGTTATTATTATTATTATTATTCATTATCATTATTAGTAATATTTTTAACCGTTATTATTTATTTAAGGTCAAAAATCAGCTACCTATTGTTTTATTGTAAAAGAAGGCAAAATAAAAGAAAATGAAGGATATAGTCAACCTAATCAATGTGGATTGGAGAATAGGCTAAGAAAGTCATTAGATTTTGCAGCTTTTGCCTTAAAGTTTTGTAAACATATTGATCATAAAAATCAGTAAGTTACAAAGAACATAATGACATTTTAAAAGTTGTCTTAACCTGGTATACCTTATTTATTGTATAACAATAATTGCCCGTTTGAATTTAAAATAAAAAAGTGGGATTTTCTTAAAGATTTGTTTTTGAGAAAATGCTTAATATTTTATACGATAAATTTATTTTTATGACATTTATATATTTACTTTTAATGAAAAACTGTATTTTTACTTTTGAAAAGTTAACAAAATTGTCTAAGGATTATTAGACAACACGGCCACATAAAACGCGCAAAACAATTAAAAGTTATCATATTTAGAATATTTTTAACATTAAATTACTTTATGATAAATACCAATTATATTATGTCTTAGATGAATTTTTATGGCTGGTGCAAGATATAGGCAAACACTGTGCATGGCCTACTTATATTAAATACTGTTTAATAAACAACACTTTTAGTTACTTTAAGAGAAAGTTAAAACACTTTTTAAATTAACTATAAACTGCAAGTGATCTATCATGCGCTTCAACGTATTAAGAATAGAAAAGAAATATTTCTTTTTTTTTGGACATTAACAATATAAAAGCACTTTAGTGTAAACTTTATTGCAAGCACGTTTTGTAGTTCTATGTTACCAACCCAAAAATCCCTAGACAATTTGGTTGACTTTTTAAAAGTTATTTTGGGAGATGAGAAAAAAATCCATAAAATAATAAGTGTTTTACCAAAAAATCTTTCGGTTTGGGGGTAATTAGTTTTAGGAAGACGGAATTTTAGAAAAGTTTGTGCAGTTTTGAGGTTAGGTCAAAGTAGGGCATGATAACTCAAAAATTAGGAGGTTTCGAAAAAAAATTATTGTGATCCGCGCTCCAAAAACCCCTATGTCAAATTGAATAAAATCGGCAATGGGATCAATAGGCAAAAAAATAACCGTATATATATTCAGTAAATTATATGGCAGTTTTGACATGTTCCTTTTTTTATCATTTAGTGTTCCTATTACTTATCATCACTTATATAAAGCGGTATATCACAATTTATTAATAAAATTACCTTAAAATAGATAATTAAGTAGGTTATTTTAACAACCACAATTTTTTTTAAACTTATTTATTAACTTTTTAACCAGATGTTCTTAACTAATTTTTTACATTCATATATTTGCTAAAATTCTAATAGTTGCTGTTTTTTCTTAATACATACACATTCTCAATTTCATTTGGCACGATATCGACAAAGATTGCACTTATGGATGTATGACTGCAATTTTATTAAATTCTAAGAGTAAACATTAAAAAAATCTTATTTTATAATTAACGTTTAAGGTAATTAGTCGTTATTAAAAACATATATATTGCGAAAATTTTTAAACCAGCACACATGATAGTGGGGTAAAATGTTTAATAATTAAAAGATTTCGTTACTGTAGCCCGAGAGCTGGCAGCAATTTTTGGGTAGGTATTTGAGACAAGCTGAAAACTTGTCATATACTTCTTCTATTAAACCCCAACACGGAACTGCAGACCTGGCTGGTGAGTAGCGGGGCTAAATTAACCCCTAAATTTTTTAAAATATTTATTTTTTCTTCCAAAAATATATTTGAGGCAATATGCAATTTTTATATGTTGTAGTTGAATGTTTAAAGAATTAAAAAAAACAAGCCAGACGAGTTTGTCAGGTTTTAACATTGCCATGCGCGTGCAAAAATGTTTGGCAAAAAATATAAATAATGTATTTGAGGCAACTTGAAATTTTAATAGGGTATTATTTATAACCAAAACTGTTGATTTGTGTGTGCTAAATGGACATATTTTTTGTGTTATTTTTCTACCATAAAAAATTTGTTATTTAGTCAATTTTAGTACAAATTCAAAGGTAATGAATTACTTAAATATTTGACATTAGTGCAAAAATATTGTTTTTTTTTAATCTCAAAAGACATTATTTTAGAAAATTAATTTTAAAACAACTTTTGTTTCAAATTTTTTTTTGAATTCGGATTTTTGCAGCTACATCCAAAATTTAAAAAATTACTTTTTCTGTGACAGTATTCAAACTTAAAATATTTACAGAAATTAAATCTTTTTTTTATGTTAAAATTAAGAAAGACTAACGTATTAAAAAAAGTAATAATTACAAAAATTAAAAATCACAAAATCAGATTTATTGAAATTAAATAATTATACAACTGAAGAATTCAGAATACAAAAATATAAAAAACACCAATATTTATACGACTCAGAATAACGACTCCGAAATTCCGACTAGAAACCTTTAGCTATTGTAAGCAACGTTCTCTCTTACACTACAGCAGCTTGTCTATAGCGCTACTCAGTAGCATCTATACATCATGTTTTAGATAACCTGGCATATGGAAAGTCCCACCAAAATGATCTGTCTTTGTGAGATTCTTATTTTTTAGTTATAAATAATACCCTATTAAAATTTCAAGTTGCCTCAAATACATTTTTTATATTTTTTGCAAAACATTTTTGTACGCGCCTGGCAAGGTTAAAACCCCGACAAAATCGTCTGGCTTATTTTTTTTAAATTCTTTAAACATTCAACTACAACATATAAAAATTGCATATATTGGCTCAAATACATTTTTGGAAAAAAAATATTTTTAAAAATTTAGGTGTTGATTTAGCCCCGCTACTCACCAGCCAGGTCTGCAGTTCCGTGTTGGGGTTTAATAGGAGAAGTATATGACAACTTTTCAGCTTGACTCAAATACCTACCCAAAAATTGCTGCCAGCTCTCAGGCTAATGGGATTACAAATTCATTCTTGTTTCCATTATTATTTTTCTTTTAGAATTACATTTAATAGGTTTAATTAAAAGACACAGCTATTTTAAAATAAACATTATGTGCGTGTATGTTTTATTATCAAAAAAAAAAAAAATGATTTATATTTTTAGGTCTGTAATTACAAAAGAAATAACACGACTTAAACCTGGCAGAAATTATATTGTTCTTGTAAGTGTTAAAATTCCCAAAGGAAGAAGTTTATCCTATAATTTACTTCAAGTGACTACGTTAAATTATTGTACTAGTTTTAAAATTAATGAATAAACAATTTATAATTAAAATACTTTTATGCGTTTTATTTTTTACATTTTTTTAACTAGACCATTTAAATATACGCAGAACTATTATTCTTTTCGAAACCTGTCATCAAAAATTACCTCAATTTAAACACTTTTCTGGCTAAGTTTTAAATCATGTTTTAATATTTAAAATTTTCAAATATTAATAGGAAAGTAAAAATCTGCTAAATAAAAAAGATATATTTAAAATATTTTAGTAAAAGTAGCTTACGGGGTTTTTGTGAGGTTGGAATGCTCCACAAAAATTACGAGCTGCTAAGGTAGAGGACATCCAACGAGGAATAAACAGGATCATATTTTTGTTTATCTCCTATTTAAGAAAAAAGTGTGAAATATCAGTCTTGTATATTTTTTTCTGTAGAATTAGAAAAAATACCTCTGAAAATAATTTAAAATAAAACAAATGAGGTTTGACATAAAATTAACATTTCAAAGTGTGCAAAGGCTAGCATGCGTATGCATCACGGGAGCTATGAGAACAACCCCAACCGCAGCCCTGGAAGTGCTGCTAAACCTGCCGCCACTCCACATTTACATACAGGGAGAAGTAAAGGCGGTACTCTATAGACTCAAACGAGGTCAAAGTCCAATTATAGGACATCAAAGGATCTCAAAATGGGAAATAGGGGGGGACCAAGAGGTCAGCTTATTGTTTGAGATGCCCTCGGGCAGGTCAACCCCTCGTTTCATCTTCAACAGACACTTTCGGATTGTCATACCAGATAGGGAGGACTGGAAAGAAGGCCCTCCAATCAAAGCCGATCATATCTGGTATACAGATGGCTCCAAGACCAACAAGGGAGTAGAAGCTGGCATCTATGGAGGACAAGCCTAGAGAAAAGATAACCTTAAGTCTTGGTCAGCACGCCACGGTTTTCCAAGCAGTGCCGTGCTGATTAAAGAAAAAGGGAGTAAAGGAAAAAACATCGTCATTTACTCAGACAGCCAAGCGGTCCTGAAGGCCATCAGTTCTCCAAAAGTTAATTCCAAACTAGTGGGGGACTGTATACAGGCCTTGGATAAAGTCGGCTTGGCAAACAAACTTACGGTAGCCTGGGTACCAGGTCACGAGGGCCACCCAGGTAACGAAAAGGCCGACGACCTAGCCAAAAGAGGATCAGCCATGAAAATGATAGGTCCTGAGCCATTCTGTGGAATCTCGGCAGGCCTCCTTAAGGCATCTATTAAGAGCTGGGTAGACAGAGAGTTTTAAAGCTGGTGGTTACAAACACAGCATTGAATTCGAAATAAATATCATGTTCTAAAAAATATTCCTGGATTTCAGTTTTTGAACTTAATGAAGCTGGTGCTTTGTGTGCAGACGGCTGTGGTAGATTGCGTTATCCATGACAATAACACTGTTGTTTGGAATATTTTATAAAGGATAATTTTGAAAACAGTTTTCAAAAAGTTCTGCACTTGTATCCTCTTGATTAATCCAAGCAGTGTGTATTATGGTAATGCGTTTTCCTTTATTTGAAGGTGCTTTTGTCTGATAGTTTTGACTGGAATTAACCCATCCTTTGGATACTGTGTCGTGTGTATCGATCCATGTTTCATCAAGGTAAATTATGAATCTGTTTTCTAACCTATATCTTTTAATTTCTTGAAGGTAATTAAATCTCCAAGTGCGTAAGCTGTGCGATTCCATTACTACTTGTCTTTTGTCTATTTTGCGGTATTTAAATCCCATTTTACAAACAACTCTATGGAGGGTGGCACAGCTAATATTTATATTGGTTTTTCTTCGTCTAGCTTCTTTTTCGGTTTTTCCAAGGTAGGAACAATTCCGATTTCATAAAGACAATATATTTTCCTTCTTATTGGGTCCTGTTCACTATTGTCTATACGGTGAGATTGAAAATCACTACGTTTTTTCTTTTGTTCAATTCTTCACTAATAATAATATCCCTTCTCGATGATATTGAAGTTTTTGTAAGTAGACAGGTTTCTCATAAAGCTTCCTGTTTAATTAGTCCTCTACTGATTAAAGTTTCATACACATTTTTGACAACCTGTTTTACATATAATGACAAATGATTTCAACGCGACATAGTTACATTCTCGTAAAACAACTTTTGCGAAACGCGCAGTAAAAACGGTTATTTAACACTGCCACTAAAATATTAGCTGAAATATTTATATACCTAATGGTCAATACTCAAAAAGTACCTAGTTCACCCCTGCCATTTTGAAATAATGGGTATACCCAATAACAATAGGTAATAAAATCGTTAAAGGTTTATTGGGGTATTGTCCGTCAAAAGCCATAGCGATATACTTTGAGACACCAGTGTGGGAAAATATTCAAATTATCAAGGAATGTACCGACTATTTTCTATTTTTGTCAAACAGTTTTATTGTAAATAAAAGCGTCTATATTCTTATACGTTTTTGTATTTTTCGAATATGGCAGATGTCATGCATCAGCGTTAACCCTATAATTATAGATATATAATTCCAACTGGATTAAAATTATTTGTTAAATGGCTAACAATAATCATCAATTATTAACATATTATTGTTAGATAACTCCAGATACCATGTTTATCATAATCGAGAGACATATGGTGGTACATCTATCTTTTTATAACGAAGAAAAATTAAGCTTGTGTGTACTGATAACAAAATTATATTTGTGATTATTTGGTTATTTGTTCGTATCTGCGTTTGTGCCTATATTTACTTAAAATAAAAGTAGGATTATTATTTTACCGGAGCTACATCAGTTTTATTTCTGCTTAATTGTATTTGTATTAAGAGGGATTAAAAGGTTTTGGGCCAGTAACGAACTCTTTGGTAACTTGACGAACTAAATTAACAAATAGTGAAACATGAAAAATATTGAATTAAATATTTAATGCCAACAGGTTACCAATAAATAATTATGTTCGGGATTTTGCGTTTAAAATCGATTGTACAGAATATAAAAAAGATTTGGCACTCTAGCAAAGCAATTTTATATAATATTTTCTTTAAAGACAAGCAGTAAGATAGATAGCTTAACTGACAAATACTGCAGAATTTCTATAAATTTGGTTCTATAGCAGGTCGTTAATATAATTTATATCCATTACATTTCATTGATAAATTCGGGTAGTATTACATCTAGAATCTGAATATACATTAAATTCTATTTTTTTTTTGTTTTTAAGCATTAAGTAATAAAATATTGAAAATAAATAGTTTTTCTAATATGTATTAAACTGAAACCGCAATTTTTTAGTAAAATAAAGCAAATATTTAATGCTACTAGAATTTATCAACAAAATATAATAGCCCAGAAGCTGGCGACAAAAATTTGTGTCAAAAATTATTCTCCAGGAAACTCTATATATTCGATAAAGTACAGTCTCCTGATACCGAAAAGTCACTTCTTACATCTATAGGGTGGGACAATAATTGAGGAAGGGTTGAAAAATAAAAAATAGGGTTTGTCAAATTTTATTCTCTCTGAAACTTATATGCTAATTAGTTTTCAATAAATAATACAAAAAACGTTTCTTACACCTAGCGAGCGGGACTAAATTGTTCTTACAGCTTATAAACAATGTGATATTTTACAAGCGCGTTGTCAAAAATTATTATCTTTACAATTTACACGAGAGGTAAGTTTAAACCTAAAGTAACAAGAAAAAAAGTTCTTACGACTTGAACGCTGCTCTAAAATTAAAAATTAAGAGCGCCCTTGTCTTAATGTAAATTATGCGCGGTGATATGAATGTAACGGAATTTTTAGCATAATGAATTGATATACATCAATTTGAAGGCAAGCTTATATAAGTATTTTAATAATTATATATATATATATATATATATATATATATATATATATATATATATATATATATATATATATATATATATATATATATATATATATATATATATATATATATATATATATACAGGGTGATTCATAAGTCGAGGCGAAAATGGGATCCGTACTCATTTTTTAATTTTGAAACGAAAATTAAGAATACTTTTGAAATTGCACTAGTTTATAAGATATTTGCATAAAATGAAATAGTTAATTAGTAATACAATAATCTAGTCGCTGTATTAAAACTATACGTCATACGTCGTATGTGAAAATAAGTGTTAGTAAATACTAAGAAAATTAAAATTTAAGATATTAAATTATTATTAGAAAACATATGGTACATAACAACAAATAACATTTATTATTTTCCAAATACAAAATAAACAAAGAAATGTAAAACAAAATTATAACAAGTGTTTAAAAATTCCACCATTCTCACGGATCAAGCATGACAAATCTGTTTATTAATGAATTGTACACCTCTGCAAAATTTGTTTGTAACTTGAATATGCTGTACAGCATTATTAATTCTTTCCTGCAATTGTTCAACCGAGTTTATTTGTACGGCATAAACCATCTGTTTCAAATGGCCCCAGAGTAAAAGTCAAGGGGTTGAGGTCAGAGACCTTGCGGGCCAACGAACAGGACCATTTCTGCCTATCCATCTTTGATTAAATTATTATTCGACCACCTAACAACATTTCTTCCAACTTGGTGGTGCACCATCGTGTTGATACCACATTCTGTTCTGTAGGTTGAGAGGCAAATCATCCAGCACAGTATTTTCAACTTGATTTTCCAAAAGTTCAAGTATAAATTAGCATTCAATCGTGGGAGGTAGAACTTGAGGGTAACAATCTTCCATTAAAATGCCACCAGGTGTTGATGCAAAATCTTTGCTGAAAATTGCGAACTCTTATTGCGTGAGGATTTTCTAGTGACCAAATGTGGTTGTTGCGGAAATTATTAATACCATCTCTGGTGAAAAATTGATTCGTCCGACCACAAGGTCTCTCGAATAACCCCGGATTACATTGTGTTGTTCTAATAACCACTGACAAAAAACAGACGTTGTTCTGTGTCACCTGGTTGCAAATTGTGCACGTTTTGCCGATGGTAAGGATGGAGAACTTCCTGATTTAAAGTTCGCCAAGCGAAACTCTGAGTAAGTTGGATACGTGTTGCAATTCGTCGAGTACTAATTTCTGGTTGATCAAGAACCGAATCAATTACAGCTTCCTCTTGTTGACTGTGTGACTTCTATTACGGCCGCTTTTAGGACCATACCAATTCCACATTCGCGAAGTCTTTGAAAGGAGTCAGAAAAAACGCGTCTAGAAGGTTGCCTTCTGTTTGGAAACATCTGCTGATACTCACGACAAGCTGCTAGACCATTTCCGTCACATAAACCGTAGATATAAATGATATCAGCATATTCTTCGTTGGTAAACTCCATCTTCTCGTAGCTTTTACAATAACAGATTCAAATGCATTTAACTGTTGACAACTGTCAAATATAATTTCACATATGGCGTCTGGTATTAATGCGCTTACTAGATTAAGAAGGCTCTTTATTTTATTTTTAATTATCGGTAAAAGTTTGAAGTAAAATATCTCGGAAACGAAGGCGAATTTCAAAAATAGTATTCTTCATTTTCGATTCAGAATTAAAAATGAGTGCGGGATCCCCTTTTTTGCCTCGACTTATGAATCACCCTGTATATATATATATATATATATATATATATATATATATATATATATATATATATATATATATATATATATATATATATATATATATATATATATATATATATATATATATATATATATAATATATATATATATAATATATATATATATATATATATATATATATATATATATATATATATATATATATAATATATATATATATATATATATATATTATGTTCAATGAAAAAAATACATTTTTATGTATAAACTATTATCCGTTTTTAAAATTTTTAATTTTAGATGAGCGTGAAATTTGTCCCTTAACCGTAAGAACTATTTTTCTTGTTATTTAAGGGTTACTTACCTCTCCCTACAAATTTTAAAAGAGAATAATTTTTAACAATGTTATGAAATATTACAATGTTTACAAGCTGTAAGAATAATTTAATCCCCTTGGTAGGGTGAAGAAACATTTTTTCATGTATTATTTATTGAAAAGTAATTATCACGTAAATTTCAAGGAGAATAATATTTGACAGAGACCCCTTAAAAAGATACATGTTCAAAACCGTTTTCTGCTTTATGTCCCTCTGACTGACCTTGGCATGATCATGTACCTTTCTTACTCGGCGAAAATAACTGATTTCCTCAGTATGGCGGAGAATAAAATAACACATACTTTTTGTCGCCAGCTCCTGGTCTATAATAGGCATGAATTATTTTAAAGACCTCTATTTTTACTTGATTTTAAACGTAAAATCCTGAACTTTTTTTTAAATAGTTAACATATAATGCCTTGTTGCCAAGAGTATTAATTTTTACCTCTCTGTTAATTTAACAACAAATTCGTCACTCGTCCAATTGCCTTCTACAAATACCCAAACTGTAGTTTTCCTATTAATATTTTACATACTACCTCAGCAATAAAAAATACTAATAAATCTGCAAAGATGAAATGGTAATTCAATCAAGTCGGCTTTAAATTTTTGTTAAATATTTGTTTTATATTTTAATTACTAAAAATAATAAATAACCTTCTTTTACCTTCATAATAAATAAATTCAGATTTTCTCTTATATTATTTAAACCTCTAAATTCATTTAAAATTAAATTAAATGCTTTATGACTATTAAGTTCTGCCACTTAATAATTTGGTAGGTCAGGATGACTTAAATTAATGCAGATATCACAAAAATGTAAAAGCACTGATTTTTTTAATGTACCACTATATAAAGTGTGTCCCAAATTGGGCCTACATGTATTGGTAACTAAACATTAGAGCTACAGTGTTGGTTAAATTAGGAAAGTTTTGGAAAATTTATAAATTAAATCTCTTTCAGATTTTATTTTCTTTATGGTTTTAGATAATTAAGAAAAACCAAAATGGGCATTTTTAACTTTTGCCTGTAGCTCGCAAACTACCAATTTTGCATTAAAATTACTACATTTTGCCTTTTTAAGAAAAATTTAATTTAAGTAAAAATATTTTTCTAACTTTATTTTTTTTGAATATTTGCCCAAACTTTGGATTTTCATACGGACGCCATATTGGATTTTTAATTTTTGAAAAGAGCTCTTCAAGGCTTTTCTTGTTAATATCACAAGTCTGGTTTTCAGATTGCTTAAGCTCAAAAACGATAATTTTTTTTTTTGATGTAGGCTTAGACTAGACTGCATAACCCCCCCTTTCATAAAAACAAATGATACGCATCCGGAAATCAACCTTAAATAGACATTTAAGATTCTTAGTGATGAACTTGTTACTCTATGGATCTTTTGTGAGACAAATTCAAAACTTATACAAAAAAAGTGATGCTTTTTGCAAAAATTAATATTTCCTAATATTACCTTAAACTGATAATAATCAATCACAACTGTAAAACAAAAACGTATCAGTAAACAAAAAAATAAAATCACAGGACATGTCTTCCTCCATTTTCCACACATTTCTCAAATTTTTCCTTGCGGGTTACTCGGCGTAACGTGTTTCGGTTGATGGAAGCAAACACAATCTATCCTGTGTTCTAGTTCCAGCCTAGTTTCGGGCGGAGAAAAGTCGTACAGCTCATTTTTTGGGTGCCCGCATAGGTAAAAATCAGGGGGTGTGATGTCCGGGGATCCAGCTGGCCAAGCAATTGGCCCATTATTAGAGATTATGTTGTCATTAAAGGTATTTCTAAGGACCTAGTTGGTATTTTCAGCCTTCTTCGGGTGAATACTACATACGTGGCATGACTACAAGTTTATTAATACTAAAACTTGCAATTAGTGCGCTAAACCATAAAGGTGATAAACGCGATCATGCGTTTAACGCATGAGTTTATTTAAGCAGAAATAATGGAATTCTGTATTTGATTCGCCTTATTAATCAAAGGTTAATATACAAGATATCTTTTAGTTTTAATTCACATTATTTTATTTTAACATAGCTATTTTCAATACTATCGTTTACCACCCAGTTAAGTTGAAGTTATTCACGGCGTTTGGCTGCTGCCAATTTTTTTTATTTGTTTTTGACAAAGGTTATTAAAATATTAATAAACATCGCTTTTTTAAAAGTGCCCTAAAATTTTAAGCTTTACAATGTCCTCTTTGCTGGGTAAAAACGATAAAAATCGCATAATAATTTATCCGGGCCAAAGGGCGGATGTGAAAGAATTTTCCACAATATTTTTTCAAATACATTTGTTGTCGATTGGATTATAAAGTTTCTGTACTGCAAAATGATATTCTTGATTAAACGGTTTCTACTTTTTAAACGAACTCCGGATTAAAACACTAATGGTGCGTTGCTTTCTTTTTATTAAAAGCCATTACTTTATGAACTGGACGCGAATTTCTAGACTTTTTTTGATTCTGGTGTAAAATGGTAAACCCAGATTTTATTGCTGGTAAGTAAAAAACTGAAAAATATATTATCGTTACTTTGGAACCGCCTGAAAAAACAACAAAACCCTGTTGATTGGTAACTTTAAAATTTTTTTAAACGGTGGCGTTTTTTTTTTTTTTTAACGGTAGGAAAAAAAATTTTTAACTTAAAGCTTTTTAAAACCCCCCTTTAAATTTCTAACAAAAAATAAAAAAATACGATCCCCCGGGATTTGGTGCCCAAAAAAGGTCAAGTTCCCCCCCAAATTTAAGGAAAAAATATTTAAGTTTTACTGTTTTACCTCGATTTTCTAATAGATCCTTTTTTTTTAAAAACAGGGGTTTTTACAAAAAAAAAGGCTTATGACAAAAAACGTTTTTTAAGGTAGTAAACAAAAAATCCAACCATTTTTAAAAAACCCTTTAAAAAAATATTAACGATAAAACCCAACAATATGAGATAAAAAATTTTTTTAATTGAAAAAATCTTCTTTTGTAACATAAAAAAAACACTCTCTTTTTTAAACTTCATCCCATGTCCAGTGTTTTTCCCCGGGGCTTTATGCTATTCTTCAAGCTCTAGTTTTCATTAAAAAAACCAAAAAAGAAAAATTTTTTTTTTAAAAATTTTTAAAAAAAAAAAAATTTTAAAACCCCCTTTAAAAAAAAAAAATTTTTAAGGCCCCCCTTTGGAAAGGGAAAAAAAAGGGGAAAAATTTTTTTGGGGGGAAAAAAAAAAAACCCCCCAAAAAAAAACCCAAAAAAATTTTAAAAAAAAAAAGGGTTTTAAAAAAAAAAACCCCCTTTTTTTTGGAAAAATTGGAAAACTTCCCCCAAAAAAAAAAAAAGGGGGGGAAATTCCCTTTTTAAAAAAAAAACTTTTTTTTAAAAACTTTTAAAAAACCCAAAAACCCCCCCTTAAAACCCCCAAGGAAAAAATTTTTTAAAAAAAAATTTTTTTAAAAAAGGATACCAAAAAATTTTAAAAAAAAAAAAAAAGGGGGCTGGACAAAACCCCCGGGGAAAAAAAAAAAAAATTTAAAAAAAAAAAATTTAAAATTTTTTTTGTTTTTTTATTTTTTTTAAAAAAATTTTTAAAAATTTAATTTTTCCCCCCAAAAAAAGGGGAATTCCCCCGGGGGGGGGGGGGCCCCCCAAATTTGGCCGGCCCCAAAAAAGGGGGGGTTTTTTGGGGGGGGCCCCCCTTGCGGGCCCCCGGCCCCTTTTTTTTTTTAAAAAACCCCCCCCCCCTTTTTTTTTTTTTTTTTTTGGGTTTTTAAGGGTTTTTTTAAAAAACCCCCAAAAGGGGGGTTTTTTTTAAAAACCCCCAAAAAAATTTAAATTTTGGGTGGAAAAAGAAAAAAAAAAAAAAAAAAACCAAAAAAAAAAAAAAAAACAAGGGGGCCCCTTTAAAAAAAAGGGAAAAAAGGGGGTTTTTAAAAAATTTAAAAAATTTTTTTTTTTTTTTTAAAAATTTTTTTTTAAAAAAAATTTTTTTTTCCCCCGGGACCTTTTTTAAAATTTTTTTTAAAAAACCCCTTTTTTTTTTCCCAAAAAAAAAAAAAAAAATGCCCCCTTTAAAAAAAATTTTTGGGGGCCCCCAAAATTTGAAACCCCCCTTTCCCCCCCGGGAAAAAAAAAAATGGGCCCCCAAAAATTTTTTTTAAAAAAATTTTAAAAATTTTAAAAAAAAATTTTTTTTTAAAAAAAAATTTTTAAAAAAAATTTTTTTTTTTTTAAAAAAATTTTAAAAAAAATTTTTTTTAAAAAAAAAAATTTTTTAAAAAAATTTTAAAAAAAAATTTTTTGGGGGGAAAAAATTTTGGTTTTAAAAAAAATTTTTTTTTCCCCCCAAAAATTTTTTTTAAAAAAATTTTTTTTAAAAAGGGTTTTTTTAAAAATTTTTTCCCAAAAAAAGGGGCCGGGGAAAAAAAATTAAAAAAAAACCCCCCCTTTCCCAAAAAAAAAAAATTTAAATTTTTAAAAAATTTTTAAAAAATTAAAATTTTTGGGGGGCCCCCCTTTTGGGGGGAAAAAACCCAAAAAAAAATTTTAAAAAAATTTTCCCTTTTTAAAAAATTTTAACCCCGGCCCAAAAAAAAGGGGGGGTTTTTTTAAAAAAACAAAAAACCCTTTTTTGGGCCCCCGGGGGGTTTTAAAAAAAAATTTTAAAAAAAAAAAATTTGGGGAAACCTTTTTTTTTTTTTATTTTTTTTTTAAAAAACCCTTTTGAAAAAAACCCAAAACCTTTTTTTCCCCGGGGGGGGCCCCAAAAAAAAAAAAAAAAAATTTTTTTTTTTCCCCTTTTTTTGCCCCCTTTAAATTTTTTGGGGTTTTTTGGGGTTTTTTTAAAAAAAAAAACCCCCCCAAAAAAAATAAATAAAAAGTCCAAAACAACCCAAAAGATTTTTGTACTGTTAAAATAAACAGTACCATAAGTATCGCGTTATTTAGGGTATCTTTGTAAGAGTTAAAAGAAAATCGTTAAGTTTTTTAATTTTATTAAATTAAAATCTATAGACTCTTAAAGTTAAATAACTAAATATTGAAGTATTGTTGTTACAAGTAATAAAATTCTTGCGACTTTTAAAATAATAAATTATTTTTGCAGTTACATCACATAACAATTCTTTACTTAAACGATTGTTTGGTTAAAGTATTTAGTTTTATGGTTTAAGAGTGCATTTACGCTACACCTAAGGGGTCGGGCGAAAGGACGCGGAGATGGTGGGCGGAGACTAACCAACACCCACTACCACAATTGTCGTATAGCCGCATTAAAAATATTATATCTTTTTTAAAGGTTCTTTAAAAATTCGATGTATCGATGCGATTTGTTTTTCCGATTGCAAGCCTACAGGAGATAACGTTTTTCGGTAACTTTTTTTTTCCACTTAAATGACAAAAAATTAAACACCATTTTAAAGGTATGGAAATAATCTATGCCTCTGCTGTAACGGTTTTAAAATATGGGGGTTGGAGTTGAAAAAATAGTATCAAAACATAACCAATTTTAGGGTGACTTTCACTGAAGGAAATATTTAAAACTAAATCCAAATTTAAAAAACTATTACAGCAGAAGCCTAGATTTAGATGTTGGCTTTCATATAGTTTTTAAAAATTATCGAGAGCTTATACCGTTCTTGAGAAAAACATTATGCCCCGAATTCCAAATTGGATCCAATTTTCGCGGCGCGAATGGACTCTTAAGTAATATAATAAACAGAACCAAGCGACCCACATATCTTAAAACCTTAAAAAATACAATTTTAAAGGATTGTCCCTCGTCTAGAAAGTAATTCTAATTAGTGATTTTGTTAGTGAATTATTTGCAAAACATTACTTGGTTTGGCACCGTCATTTACAATAAATCTAACTATAAGGCATTTCAAGTTTCAAAACCAGTAGGTACGCACCGACCTATGCGAAAACCACGTAAAAATATCGCTATATCCCCTACTTCTGTTTTTTTCCCAAAAAATTAATTAATCAATTAACAATTATCACACCAGTCAGTATCTTGCCAATGAATCAGAAAAACCGATGGGGTCCGGAGGTTCCAGGGTACGATCAATCATTTTGTTATTATATTATGTTACATATGTTAATTAAAGATAATAATTTTTTGAATATTTTACCGGGAAAACAGAAAAATTAATCAGTAACAGTGATTTATCAAAATAAGTGTAGCTTATTAGATTTTTGTTGCTTGTTTTGTGTTAAATTTAAAAAAAGTAGAAGTCATGATTAATTAGATTTTGGTGAGTGTCAGAAACTTTACTATTCAGCTATTTGTAATACTGGTATAATTATTTTTTGTATATAGTCCTTACCTTATAATGATACCTTTTGAAAATTTTTTTTCACAAAATATCGTAAGTTATCTTTTCTATGTTGTTATTATTAAATCTAATATTAATAATCAATGTACAGATTTAATGGTTATTAATAAAATCTTGTTTATTTAATAAAATTTTATATAATTAACAGAGAATGCAAATTTAAAAATATAAAATTAAAACACTTTTTTGTTAAATTTTGTAAAAAATAATTTTATTCATATTAGATGTCTGTTGTTGGTTTTGTGTTAAATTTTAAAAAAAAATAAAACTTAGATTAGTTCTAGGTAAAAACCAGGAAACCCTTTTTTGGCTTTTAAAATTATAATTTTAAATATAATTTTATTATTAATTTAATTTTAAATATTTTATTTTATTTATAAATTATATATTTTTTAAAAATTTTTAAAATTTAAATTCTAAATTTTGTTATAATATTTCCCCAAAAAAATAACAAATTTTAAAAATTATTAATTTATTAAAAATTATAATTATTTTAA
>JAHBCN010003694.1:0-71863 GCA_019359885.1 Listronotus oregonensis | reverse complement strand
ATTGATTAATAATTACATTCCACATTTTGAAATTTATTTTATCAAATGTAAAGGGGCCAAACGCTCTAGCACCCCAGGCGATCGTTAAATTCTTGCTTATTTTTTTCAACTGTGTCTGGAGAAATTTCCCCTAATTTTATCAACGTGTTGGCTTATCTTTTTATATTGATTTTTGACAAACCCCAAAAAAGTACCCCAATGGTTAAGGTCGGGTGATCGGGGTGGCCATTTTTGCCTTGTCCCCACCGTTTGGGAAAAAAATTTTTAAATAATTGACACTTATTTCAAGTCTATGTCAAATTTCAAAAAAAAATTAAAGTAATCGAAATGACTGGTTATAAATGGTTCATACTGATTTAATTTCCCCCTTAATGGGGCCATTCCCCAGCATTTGATAAAATTTTTCAAAAATGGGAAATTTAAAATTAATCAATTATTTTTTTTTTTTAAACGAAATTTCCCCGGGGAATGTTGACGATAGGTATATAACATTATAAAAAAAAAGATTCCAAAATTTTCCCGGAAACCGAACATGCAAAAATATACGGGGTTCCAAAAAAAAATTTTTCCGCCTTTCTTGGCCCCTTATATTACTTTGATTCAAAAAACCCCAAAAAATAAAATCGACGTCCCCGGGTTTTTTCGAAAATCCCCCCTCTTTATTAAATTTTTTTTAAATCCCCTTATAAAATATTTTAAAATATATATATTTTATTATTTTTTATATATATATATATATATATATATAATATATATATATATATATATAAAATATATATATATATATATATATATATATATATATATATATTTTTTTTTTTTTCGGAGATTCTTTTCTTGGGTTTTCAGTCCTTCAAATGACAATGGAAAAAGAAAAGTGTTTTTTCCAGAAAAATGTATTTTTTTATATTTTTTGGTTTAAAATCCTCCTTTTCAAGTAGTTGAAGTAGTGTCTGAACAATTTTTTCTTTCTTTTAAGTTTAATTAAATCACTAAGCCACTATTCATTTACATACATCAATAAAAACAATTTCATTTGAACACATATAAATAAAAACAAAACAGATCACCACGCCGGGCACTCACATTTTAAAATTTGATTTTGTATACTGATTTTTTTGGCAGGAATGCATTATCGTTTGTTTTGTAAAAACTGATGTTGGTTATTTTTATAGAGGGGGTGTTAATTTCTTTTTTATTAAATTTTTGTTTAATTAGATTAAACGTTTTTTTAATTATAAGCTATGATTTTATTAAGTTGTCTAGTTCAGTTTTAGTTTATTGTTTTTTTTTTTTTGAATTTCAATCATTTGTAAAATTCTCTTTTTTTTTAGTTTTCGTTTTAATATTTTTACGTTATCAAAAAAACCTTACTCTCTCTGTGTAGATTTGTAAGGGCGGTTTTGTTTTTGTCAAATTTATGTCCTTAATTCTATTTTTAATTTTGGCTGTCTGTCCTATTCCCAGTTAAGTTATAGATGGAATTTCATATACGACGTTACTTCTTTTATTTTAGGTATTTTGTTTTAGCTTTGAAAAATTGGTTTAAAAAAGATTATGTGCTTTATACATACTTGATTTTTCATGTTTAAATATATTTTGTAATTTTTGACAAACCTGGAATATATGGAAAAGTAAGGTAGTTTTTTTTTTTATTTTCCTGCTTTTTGATCGTGACTTGTTTTATTGTAAAATCTATGAATTCGTTTTTAAAAATTGATTCAATTAAATTATTTGGGTAATTATTCTTTTTAGCGCTTCTTTTGCCTTTCTTAATGCATTGACTCTGTATTCAGGATCAGTTAGTTCTATCGCCCGGTCAGCGAGTCCCAGTATCACTGATTTTTTTGGGAGATTGGTGGGTAGAGTCGTAATGTAAGTATCTAGAGGACCAAGTTTCTTTGTGAACCATTCGGTTTTGATATGGTTTTGTGTATGATACAGTGTAAGATCTAAAAAGTTTATTTTATTTTGTTTTTCGATTTCAATAGTAAATTGTAGTCTGTTGTGATAGCTGTTAAATAGTTTTAATATATGTTCATGTTCGTTTGTAGGTACTGCCGTTATACAATCGTCTACATATCTATAAAAAAATGGAATATTGAAGTTTAATTTGTTTATAATTGTTTCTTCGAGGTCCTCTAGAACGATTTGTGCGATGACGCTAGAAATCGCAGCACCCATTGCGCAACCTTCAATTTGTTTATAAAAGGTTTTGTTGTATAAAAAATATGTTGAATTTAATGTCAACTCAATGGCATTTAAGAATTCATTCATGGGTATATCAGTGTATTTTTTAATTTCGTTCCATTTTTTTGTTAAAATTTGTTTTGCTAATTCTGTAGTGATTTAATGTAAACTTAAAGAGTAATTATGAAAAAAAATTGTTGCAGACTACTACTTCAACTACTTGAAAAAGGCTAGGGAATTTCCGGCCGAAACGTCAAAACAATATAAAAAAAATACATTTTTCTGGAAAAAAAACACTTTTCTTTTTTTCCATTGTCATTTGAAGGACTGCAAAACCCAAGAAAAAGAATCTCCGAAAAATATTATTAAATCACAGTCCAAGAAATTAACCTTATAAAAATATATATATATATATATATATAAAAAAAAAAAACAGTCAAACTCGGATCTAACGAACCCTTAAAGGGAACCAAGAAGTGTTTTTTCTTTTATTTTAAAATAAACAATATGTTTTTTTAGAGAATTTATTAAACATTTCATTAAAAAATAAAACATTATTTATTAGCTCATATTTTATCTATGCGCAACAGATATGTAAAGTACATAAATATATACAGTAAAGCGCAGAGCACTACGAACATAGGACGATCCTGGACGATTTTGGATGTACCTAAAAACGCCGCACGCATTGCTTATCGATCAATAATTTTCGGCAAACAAATTTATAGACGCGCGTCGGCCGGCAAAGCGATCAACTCAATACCTTTGTTCCTGAAATAATTCTTTACTATCGAACGCTCGACAGCTATAGTTGTACGGTGTCGATTATTTGCGACCAAAACATTTTTTTTTTAAATAAAATAATAATTATTAATAATGGATGTTCACGAACTGGAAAAAAAATTAAAACTATTAAATGGTATCACCGTGGAAATCCTGATAGGGGAGTTAGGGAATTATTTATTAATTTATTTCCAACCAGGCTTGCCCCACAATTTTCACTATTCACCGAGTCATTAAAAACTTTTTGACATTTGGTTGTTTAACTCCAAGAAAACATAAACATGATAGTGCACCAGAAAAAAACAACGAAAGGGAAATGAAGGAAATTATAGTAGTGGCAAGTGTTAGTGAAAATCCTACAATTTCATCAATACAATTGTACAACAGGTTAATTTGAGCAAAGGATCAGTGGAAAGAGTGCTTAAAAAATGAATACCGATCCTACAAACTAAGAAAAACCCATGAAATTTTCCCTGATGATCATTTTAGACGAATTCAATGTTGTGAAACTGGAAAGAAAAATAACAATGAAAATTTCATAAGAAACATTGTTTTTCATGGTCTCACCCAACGATTTTTTTTCTCTGGGGTCACGTAAAATCACAAATTTATGGTTTCCAGGAGAATAGGGCTAATAATCTACAAGAATTGCAATTACAAATTGAGAATTCTTTTACTATTATTACCCTTAACATTCTAGCAAATGTCAGAAGGCGTTTTTATGACAATCTTGGTTATTGTTTGGCTCAGGAAGGTGGTTTATTTGAGCATCTTCGATAACTTGAAAGATTTTTTTTTTATTTTATGAATGCACATTAATTTATTTTTTTAAAAATATCTTCTACGTTCCATTATTTATTTGAGAAAATTCTTTTATTTTATTAGGAAAAACTGTTTGGTTCTTAAAACCGTAGCAAACGTTGCGGTGCCGTAAGCAACTAATTTTAAATTTATGGCTGATAAGAAATACGATCGAAGACGGTTGATGCTAGCTAGCTTTTGTTACTTGCCTATAAACACTGCGTATTCTTACTGAAAATAAAAACGTAGTACACAACTAAACTGGGCAGATAAGTCTTCAGAATTTATCACTGTACTTTCCACCAGTCCCAACCAAAAATGAGCCACGTGAGGAAACGAGACAGAAATAAAAATGCAAGCCACAAAATTATTATTGGTATTTTAGAATTTTGTATATCCAAAATCATCTAGGAGCCTCCTATGTTCGCAGTACGGCGCGCTTTACTGTATACATATTATGTACTTAAACTAAAAAAGCTAAAAAGTTTTACAAGAATATCACTTATGTATGTGAAAAAAAAAACAGTAATACTAAATTGTTTTTTACGTGATACTAAAATAAGTGTCTGAATTTTAGTTTGAATTAATTCTACTGCTTGAATATAATTATTATCCATATATTATTACAGCGGACAAAACTTATTCACAATGTCAAGTGAGTTTAAAGCATCTAGAGCTGAAGGTTTTGAGGATAATTAAGTTTGATTTTCGTCCATTTCATCTAGTTCGTCAACAAAATCAATTTCTCCGTTGCTTATAGAGGAAATTACATCTGCTTCGGACGGAAACTCAGCAACAACTAAATTTTCATGAAGAAAGTCAAATTCATTTAAGTTAACATTGTCAAATTATGTAATTAAGTTTTCTTGGGCCCATTTTTGTAAACTTGTGTTTTTTTATCCAGATCTTGAGCTCTTTGCCTCTCAATCCACAAGATTAGAGGAAGTTCGTCTTTTTCATCAAAGTCAGGCACACTTTGCATTCCTGAATGTCGAAAACAATTTGAAATGGTTGAAGTGCTTACCCGACCCCAAGCGGTTACTAACATCATAATCGCATCCAGTACTAAAGTTTTAAAATCTGCGTTGCTGTCCAGAGTAGCGATTAATTTTAACAGAAGCTGTTGTCTGTAGTGAGATTTTAAACAACGAATTACACTCTGGTCCATGGGCTGCAGAAGAAAGGTGGCATTTGGTGGCAAAAAAACTACCTCAATGCACTTTAGGTTGGGTACTTTTGGATGGGCGGGGCAGTTATCCACTAGAAGTAAGTTTTTTTAATCACTTAAAATTTTTGTAAATATGATCCATGCTCGTTTATTAGAAAATTAACTTACTGGAACATATTGAACATTTTTGAAACATCTTGGTGAAGCTGACTTGCCAATAACAATAAGTTTTCTTTTCTGAGATCCGTCCATATTTGCACAAACACAGTAACTCGCTCCTTAGACAATTTCCCCCCAGAATATTTATCTCCTTTAAACTTTAAAGTTTTATCGGGTGTCATTTTAAAAAATAACCCTGTTTCATCTCCATTAAAGATATCACACTCTTTGTACTTTTGTTTCAGAGTTGGCCAAATTGTAGTAAGCCACTGGTTCGTAACTTCCAAAGATACGCTGGCAGATTCATCATGAATTTTTTCACTTTTTATATCACATCTTCGTTTAAACCGGTCAATCCAGCCTCTGGAGCATCCAGCTTTTTCCTCTAGCGCCCTTGATTGTCCTTCTTGTGAGATTTTATTCTGGCCTTTGCACATTTTCTCAAACTCTGATGCTTTGACTTCTTTCTAAAGAAAACCACTTCAGATGAGACTTATCGACATCTGGCTTTGATGAACCTCGTAATTTTTTTTAATGAAGGTGCATTTATATGCTGACTTTTAAGATATTTTTCTCTATTGGCCCATATCGTTGAAACAGTGGACTTTGGCAATTTATAAGTCCTACAGATTGCAGGATTTGCTGCGCCATTCTGAATTTTATTGATTATCTCAATTTTTGACTTAAACTTATTGCTTTGCGTTTGCTTCCTAACAACAAACTTTGTTCTGACATTGTTAAAAATACTAAAGATGCATTATTCTATCTTGGACAAATAGGTATTGAATTAACTCGAAACTGAATACGGACACGTATCGACTCGCAAAAAATCACGCGGAAAACGTTTCTAAACGTCACAGAATTGGTGGGAGAAAAGAGACGAGGGATCCTCGATAGTTCGTTAAAAACCCGTAATAATCAACCTTCGTTTGGAGGAAAAATAGATGCTATATCATATTCTATATGAGTTCATTATAAAAAAGTTTAATTATATATTATATATATATATATATATAAAATTATATATATATATATATATATATATATATATATATATATATATATATATATATATATATATATATAATATATATATATATATATATATATATATATATATATATATATATATATATATATATATACAGTGCCACAGATTCGAGTGCATGCACGGGGATCTCGGAAACCGTACGAGATACGAAGTCGGTAAAATTATGGCAAAGTTGCGCATTTAGGTGTCTAACAACATGCTGATTAGAAAGTTGTAAAATTCCGAGTACTTCTGGAGATATCCGGAAAAAACCGAAATTTGCTGATTTCGTTTTAATTTTTTTCTGACGTTATTTAAAGAGATATGGAAAAACAAAAGACACCTTCTCATGGCCACTTCTTAAGCTCTACAAAACAGCCTTGGGAGATTTTCCGTACGACGTTTCGTTTTCGTTAAACCATCATCAACTTTATTTTTTTAAATGCGGCACTCAATTGTTTAGTGCATTTTTTTAAAGCACTAATAATCCCAATTACAACGATGTATAACACTTAATATTTTTCTGTTAAATAAACACATTTTCCATAAGAGACAATGAGTAAGACAAGGAACGCACATCATTTCTTATAGAGGCGTTCCATATTTGTTAATAAATATTAAGTGTTATATATTTTGTAATTGGGATAATAGAAAGGGTTTAAAAAATTAAATAAAAACCCAGGTCTATTTAAAAAATAAAGTTGATGATGGTCTAACGAAAACGAAACGCCTACGGAAAATCTCTCAACGCTTTTTGTAGAACTAAGAAGTAGCCATAAGGAAGTGTCTTTTGTTTTCCATATCTCTTGAAGTAACGTCAGAAAAATAAAAACGAAATCAGCAAATTTCGGTTTCGATATCTCCGGAGTACTGGAATTTTCAACTTCTAATCGGCATGTGTTAGGACCTAAATGCGCACTTTGCCATTTAACCGACTTCGTATCTTTACGGTTTCGGATCTCATGCGCACTCGATCTGTGGCATTATATTATATATATATATATATATATAATATATATATATATATATATATATATATATATATATATAATATAATTTATAAATATTTAATATATAAAATATATTTAATTATTTAAATAATATAAGGTATAACCCCTTAATGTAGTAAGATATTCTAAATACCATGAAGAAATATGGATTTTAATTAATTTTGAAAATAAAAACTTTATCTTTGGCTGTGTTTATTTTCCACCAAATAGTAATTTAAGCGAATATGAAGAACATGTCAGAATATTTTAGTAACCTCTATGAAGATTGCCCTATATACTTAGTTGCAGATTATAATTTACCAAAATTGGTCATGCTGGTGAGCACTTGATGAGCACCTTATGCTATACAAATCTAAAACAAATCAATACAATCCCTAATGCTAATGGAGTTTTATTGGATTTAATTTTCACTTACGACTGTAATGTTTTAGTAAATTGTCCTTGTGATATATTAATTGATACGGACGTGCATCACCCTGCACTATCTTTTGAAGTTGAACTTAAGTCCAATCCTAAAGCTCTGGAATATGAGGAATATCGATATAATTTTAAAGAAAGTGATTTTGATGGTCTAAACTTAGCTTTGTTGAATGTTGAGTGGGATAATGTCTTATTGAGTGATGTAAATGTAGCTATTTATTGGTTTTACTCTATCATTAATCATTTAATAGATATTTATGTACCAAAGAAAGTTTTTAAGAATGTTTTTAAGTTTCCTGTGTGGTATAGTGATAAATTAAAGGAAAATATTTTGAGTAAAAAGAAAGCACATAAAAGGTACAAACTTTCAAAAACAATTGCTAATTATCAAATCTTTAGTCATCTAAGAGCTTTATGTAAAGAACAATCAAGATCTTGTTATATTGAATATATTAGAAGTATCGAACAAAATGTAATGTATGATCCCACAAGTTTCTGGAAATTTGTTAATAATGAAAGAAAAGACAATGAAATATCTAAGTTAATGAAGCATCATAACTTAGAATTATCAAATAGTTTGGATATTGTTAATGCATTTGCAAACAACTTTTCTTCAGCCTACTCTGATACTAATAAGCAAAAATGTATAAAAAGTAATAAAATAAATAGTAATCTCCCTGATATAAATATATCTTCCTATCAGATAAAAATAACTTGTATATTAGATGCGTTAAATGATATTGATCTAAAAAAGGGGGCGGGACCAGATGGTCTACCCCCAATATTTAAAAAAAAAATGTTCTTTTGCTCTTGTGTAAATTATCTTACATAACACCTGTATTTAAAAATTCTGGGGCCAGAGACTGCATTGAAAACTACAGACCTATTACAAAATTGTCCTTATTTTCAAAAATATTTGAAATGCTAACAGCAAATTTTATGGAATCCAATTTTAAAAATATAATAATCTCTAATCAACACGGTTTTAATAAAGGCAAATCTATAACAACAAATCTTTTGTTGTATAGCAAATACGTTGTTGAAGGCGTCGAGAGCGGTTGTGTGGTTGACTCCATATATACCGATTTCTCCAAGGCGTTTGACAAGATTAATCATGAGATTTTATTGAACAAACTTTATGGTTATGGTGTTCATGGTTCACTGTTAAACTGGTTTAGATCTTTTCTGTCAAATAGAAAGCAATTAGTTAAAATAAATAACTATGATAATAATAAACATTAAGAATGTGACTTTGGTATAAAATAAATCTCTAGTAATTACGTGCCTTGACTTATTCTTAGATAAAATATGTCATTTCTATTTAATAAGTTCTTATCGTATCCACAAATATTTAAATGCTTATTTTAACAAATATATGTTTTAAGGTGTAAATTAAATATTACTTTATTTATTATTTCTTTGACTACGCTTAGTGCGTTTGACTGTTTCAAATTACAAACCTTTGCGACAATTCTACCAATTTAAAAAGTTTACTGCTTTTCTTACTATTGATATTTTTATTAAAAAAACATTTTATAATTGTTTTATTACTTTTATAATGTTTAAATGCTGTATAATGTGAATTTGTTGGTATTAAAAATAAACCAATAACCGTAAAGAATTCTTTTCTTACTTTTAATTTTCTATATATATTTTTATAACCGCCCATATATAACATTCACAACATTAAAAAATATATATACAAGAATTTCGGGCAATTATTTAATGTGTTGTTTTTTATTATTTTAATCTCCTTAAAATTTTCTATGTCTGGTCCCATCAATTTGCGGGATTACCTGTATTGTAGGTTTCCCAGACGAGACTTGTTTCTCTTTATGTTTTTGGGGTCGCTGAATCCAAATCCGATGTCTTTTTCCGGTGCAAGCGAACGAAACAGCCTTGAATTTGCAAAAAACATCCCTAAAAGGGATTATTTTCGCAATATTCTAACTGGCAGTCTTCAATTATCATACATATTTTAATAATTAGTAATGTAAAAATAAAAATCTTTTGTTATGAATTTATTATCGAGAGTTTTTGATGTTCCCTCTGAAGTTCCTCAAGGAGGACACATTTCCCCTTTTTATAATTTTATAAACATTGTGATTGCTAGGTTTTCAAATTTATTATCTGATGATTTAAAGTTTTCTTAGTAAAATGGGCAGGATGTTATTAATTTACAATCAGACTTGGATAGATTTTTGATTGTTTCAAATAACAGAATGATCTTAAATATAAAAAAATGCACATCAATTCAGTTTAGTAGATCTTTAAATGTTCAGAGAATGTGTATAGAATTAATAGTGAGCCTTTAAGCCAAGTAAACACTATAAAGGATTTGGGGGTATTTTTTGATATTAAACTTTCATTTTCGCCCATATTGAATACTGTAAAAATAGAGCGCTTAGAGTTTTGGGGTTTATTAAGAGAAATACTAAAGATTTTCAAAATATAAACTCAATAAAACTATTGTATGTTTCTCTTTTAAGGCCCCTTTTAGAAGGTTGTTCTGTTGTTTGGAATCCATATTACGATAAGTACATTAACATGTTGAATTCTGTACAGAGAAATTTTTTAAGATATATTGCCTTTAAATTGCATATTCCTCAAGATATAATAAATTTTGATCAATTAGAAAAAACTATTAATTTACAAAGTTTGAGAGTTAGACGCGAAAACGCTGATGTATTTTTTCTATATAAACTTATACATGATCATGTGCAATGTAGTGAACTTCTCTTTTCTGTAAATTTCTATGTACCTCCAAGGACATTAAGGCATCCTGTTACTTTTAAAACAAACTTTCACTCAACGTTATATGGGCAATTTTTCCCCAATTGATAGAATAATGAAACACGCTAATAATGTTAAGGACGATTTATTGCATTTATCACTAAATCGGCTTCGAAATGTTCTCAAATCTAATGTTTATATAAATTAAGTCCTTGTTTTACTATACTTTTTTTTAATGTGTATATTTAAATTTTAGTTTTGTATGTTTTAGTTTGTTTGAAATTTTTTCTTATATGTAAAGAGTTGTTAACTTTGTTTGTGAAGTTTTCTAACTTGCTATTTTTAACTTTTTCTTTTTTTAAATTAGTGATTATGAATTTTAATAACTGACTGAAATATGCAATGTTAGTCATAAGTTATATTTATTTTTAAGGGTTATTATATGTATATTGTATTTAAATTTGTTATTGGGCGATGCCCGTTAATGAGAAAAATAAAAATAAAATAATAAAAAAAATAAATAAATATAATATATATATATATATATATATATATATATATATATATATATATATATATATATATATATATATATATATATATATATATATATATATATATATATATATATATTATTATTATTTGTAGAGTTTTTCTTGGGTATAGGTTGACAAATAAATTTGGAGAGCAATTTCAGCACAACGTTTCGCACATTATATTGTGCTTTTTCAAGTTTTATTCTAAAAATTTTCAAAAATTTTAAAAATTACAATTAAAAAGTTTTAAAACACTACCAGATTACACATTGTTTTTTTAGACATACACATTTAAAATCTCACACTTATATACGTCATATTTAAAAACAGATTAAAAAATTCGTAAAAATAAAACCAAAAATACAGGATAAGTACATACCTTGGAGTTGTTTTGATTATTTCTGATGCAGAACTTAGTTCGGTCTAAAGGAATGTTATTATTATTTTTTTATTTTTTATTTACAGATAAAATTTATTCTAATATGTTTTCTTTTGTATACAGGATGTTATTTATTTTTTAATTTAAATTATACAGATCAGTCTAATATACATATATACATACATACACATACATACATACATATACATACACACATATCACACACATACATACACACATACCACACACATACATTTTTTTTTTCTCCTATTTAGTTTGGGTTTATTAAATTATGGTAAATTTGACTAAGGCTGCTTATATCTTTTTTGTCATGGAGACCTGAAATCTTAAAAAAAGTGAAACAAACACTAATAAATAATCATTTTCCAGAAAAAAATATTAGAAGAATTTTTAATCAAAGAACATTTCTATTTTATAATAAAATAAAAAAAGCCTCCATTAAAAAAACACCACAAGAAAATAATAGATATATCGCTATGCCTTACACTCCTGGACTCTCAGAAAAAATAAAACATATTTTATCTAAACATAACATAACTGTTTGTCATAAGGCTCAAAATCAGATTAGTACACTATTTACATCATTAAAAAGTAAAGTGCCAACCAAAAAAAAGTCCAATTTAATATACTCAATATCATGCTTAAATTGCCCCAAAAAATACATTGGAATGACTACACAACACCTAGAAATGAGAATTAACGGTCATAAATATACTAAAAACGCCTCCACCGCATTACACAAACATGAGTCTCAAACCAAGCACGAATTTAACTTTAAAGAAACAAAAATATTGACTACAGACTCAAACTACCAAAAATTAAAAATAAAAGAAATGATTGAGATCAAAAAAGAAAAAAATGCCCTAAATGACAAAAAAGATATAAGCAGCCTTAGTCAAATTTACCATAATTTAATAAACCCAAACTAAATAGGAGAAAAAAAAATGTATGTGTGTGGTATGTGTGTATGTATGTGTGTGATATGTGTGTATGTATATGTATGTATGTATGTGTATGTATGTATATATGTATATTAGACTGATCTGTATAATTTAAATTAAAAAATAAATAACATCCTGTATACAAAAGAAAACATATTAGAATAAATTTTATCTGTAAATAAAAAATAAAAAAAATAATAATAACATTCCTTTAGACCGAACTAAGTTCTGCATCAGAAATAATCAAAACAACTCCAAGGTATGTACTTATCCTGTATTTTTGGTTTTATTTTTACGAATTTTTTAATCTGTTTTTAAATATGACGTATATAAGTGTGAGATTTTAAATGTGTATGTCTAAAAAAACAATGTGTAATCTGGTAGTGTTTTAAAACTTTTTAATTGTAATTTTTAAAATTTTTGAAAATTTTTAGAATAAAACTTGAAAAAGCACAATATAATGTGCGAAACGTTGTGCTGAAATTGCTCTCCAAATTTATTTGTCAACCTATACCCAAGAAAAACTCTACAAATAATAATTTATAAAATGGTTGAAGAAAAGTAAGATATATAATTATATATATATATATATATATATATATATATATATATATATATATATATATATATATATATATATATATATATATATATATATATAATATATATATATATATATATATATATATCTTATGTCATTTTTAGGAGGCACCATAGACTTCAATGATTTAAACTGGGAAAAAAAGTCATACAGTGCCCTAAAGGCGTATGGTCAAAGTAAATTGGCAAATATTTTGTTTATGAAGGAACTGGCCAGACGATTAAAAGGTAATAATTAAAATTTTACGTATTTTTTTTACAAATTAAAGTAAGAAGGAATGTTATTTTTGAAGTTATAAAAAATATTGCAAAAAAATACAAAAAAAGAATTACAATTTTTTATATTTATCTACTCAAAAACTATAATCAATCATAAAATTGCTCTAACGAATCTTTATTCAAAGTTAGGGGCCATCCAGAAATTACGTCACACGAATAACATGATTTTTTAACCCCCCCTTTGTCCCTGTCACAACTCGTCACATTTGTGAGACCCCTCCCTCCTAGTGTGACGTCACATATTTTAAAATTTTACATCTAAAAATTATCATAACACTTATTCCAATTTTTCTTATTATTTTCATTAAAAATATTTCTTAATAGAATTAACATCCAATCAAAAATTTTCAATAATTTAGATTTTTACATGTGATGATCACAAAGCTGATGACCCCCCCATACCCCTTGTCCTACAATGACACAATTCTCTACACCCCTCCCTTCCTCACGGTGTGACGTAATTTATGGATGACCCCTTATTGTCAATGGCATATCTGGCCTATATGGTAACTTCAGAATATATTCCAAAACAATTAGATCTGACACAAAAATTAAAAATTTATACGAATATGGCGTTTGTGCTTACCGAATAACGGCGAATCAAAATATTTTTGTATTTTAGAAAATAACATCAATAAAGTTAACACCTACAGTCTACACCCTGGTGTAATCAACACAGGGGTCGCACGCAACACAAGTCGTACCATCAGTTTTTTTTTGGGACTTTTTTCTTGGGCACTTAAAACTCCCGAACAAGGTGCTCAAACGACGATTTACTGTTCGGTAGACGAGAGTTGCGCAAACGAATCAGGATTATACTATGCAGAATGTGCAGTAAAAAAACCCACAAAAGCTGCTAGGAACGAAGAGGATGCGAAGAGATTGTGGATAGAGAGTTTAAAGTTGGTTGGTTTGCCGGAAAATTACAACTTTTTTGGACCTTAAATAAATAATGAAATATTTTAACAGAAATGTTTGTTATATTAGTAATTGTTTACCAATAAAATATTATATAAAACAAAACAATTTAGTAGTTAAGTTCAAATTCTCAAGTTGTAGCACCCAGGCTGTCTATTTTCCAATCTCGAATGCACAGTGTCGCCAAGGAAGTTTAAAGGTGTATGGAAGCTCAATACTGTAGAACAAAATTGTCCAGGCGTGCAGGTCACCGGGAATAGGGGGATTGGCCCCGCGGAGTTTGCGCAATGAATAGTAGGTCAGAGCCGGACATAATTCTTTGTTACTATCTATAAAGTGGACATCATCAAATGTCAAATTCAAGCATTCACTGTTTTTTTTTATTTTTTGCACAAAATTGTTGGTTATTAAACGATACTGCCATAGAATATATTACGCAACCCCAGTTAGCGGCTGCCGTAATAAAAGGTTGTGTGGTTCAGGTGGCTTATTTGTTCTTATTATCGCTTTTCCTACAGGGCAATACCCAGAGCTAGTCAGAGAGGTTGGGGGGTTAAAGCGCCACCTGTTTTAGGCCCTAAGTTTAGGAAAAGCGATAGTTTGCCAAGAAAACAGGAAATCCACAGAACTAATTAAAATAAAACACCAATATCCGAAACAATAACAACAACATACAAATCTTTATTAACAGTTGGGTTACAAAAAAAAAAGAAATTATTAAATTGATTACAACAGTTAATTTACACGAGAAAGCCTCAAGCCGGTACTCTAAACTCTAAGATTATTGTCAATGGGAATGGTAGCCGGAGCCCTATGCCCAGCTCTACTTCCCGTGGCTAAAGCTATCAGCTGATCTGTGTCAGTCTCGAATGTCTGTTTTTAACATTGAAGTTTGAGTTCCTATTTGACCTCCGATCAGTGAAGTGCTCGCGATAAAAAAACTACATAGTTTTTTCCGGGAAGGCGGCTGAAGGAGCTGTATCAACGGCTTTTACCATCGGGGATCAAGAAGAAACTCAAGCCAAAAGATGGAGTCCTTCTTCTGGGGCTAAGCGCTGTGAGCGATGATTCCTATATCTGTTTCTTTCTGGGAGCCCCACGCACGAGGGATTTTCCTAATGGCGGAAGATGGTTGCGCGCTCAGCAGGAAGGAGCAGTACTGACAGAAAACGGTTATGCGCGATACCAGTAGCAGTCACCTGGTCGGATGTCCATTTTTTGTGCCGTGCATCGATAAAAAAATATTTTAGAAAATTTTAAGTTTTGTGAAAATTTCGGAATCTCCGGGGGCTTCGAGCCCGACAATCCGGAGATTCCACTGACAAAGCCCTGGGAAAGCTCATGTTGCCTGCAGCGCGTGTCTGGAAAGGGGGAGAGCTGGCGAACGATTTCCTGGAAGAAATCAAAGCCAAAAAACGGAACAATCAATCAATCAATCAACATTGAAGTTTAAAATTATTTAAAAGTATTATTAGTTATAAGATAGAAAAGATACAAAAAAAAATTAACAGATAGTTTACAGGTTTAATCACAACTGCCTGAAGTGATTAGTTCTGAATTTTGTTGTTGGTGGCTTAACTAACAGCAGTACAGTGTACCTCGCGTATACGTATACCCTGGTGTACAAACGTGATTATTGCTTAAATGTATGTGAGTGACCTAAGACTATACGCAAAATCATATACTAGAATAGCCCTAGATATCATATAAATCGAAACAGAGAGTATTTAGCAATACGAGAAATACCTGGGAGTTAGTTCATCAAACCTGTTATCGGGTAACAGCAAATCCGGCGTGGTGGAATATTGATCCAGTACCCGTTCTTGCAATTACACTGGATCTAGGAGTAAGCCGGCTCAATGAGGGATACAGCCTTCACCAGGAGCAGTCTCCGATAGGTAAGTACCCGTGTATAGTATCGTAAGGGTAGAAGAAATCCCGAAGGAAAAAAAAAGGCCTAAAAAGAGGGTTTACGTTTGGGTACATTTGCGTTTTCTTGGATGTATCAAAGCAATAAAAAGTTATAATTAAAAGTTAAATAAGCATTATATTTATGGTTAGGCTTATTCGTTTTAAAAAAAAATAGGCGTTAGTTGAAATTTTAATTTAATATCGAAATATAAATAAGGAATAAATATTAAAAAGTAGAAAATAAAATTAGATTTGGAATGACTTACCAGAAGGTGGTAGGTTGGCCTTTTATTTGCAATAAATTATTTGAAAAAGACTTTTCGTGTTTTTCCTAAATAAAACAAATCCTCCAGTTTGAAGCAGCACTACTATAGATTTAGGAAAGACTATCTCTTTCGTGGAAAATCCGTTTAAAAAAACGCGTTAAACTGTGCCAGCTACTATGCCAAGACACAGTTCAAGAATAAAAAAAATTGACCTGGCCCTTAAGAAAAAAATTACTCTTTGGGTTTTTCTTTAACTCCTTGTGAGGTACCTTATGGGTGATTTAGCACAATCTTTTGTTGTGTGTTTTGTACATTTCTGGGCTGTCATTCACAAATTCTGACATGTAAACAAACTTAATTTGGTTAAATTATTAATTTATGAAATGTGAATGTTAGAGAGAGTAATCCAAGAAAACACAAGGAGGTACTCACTCTTTGGCTTAATTTATAATAAAAATCTAATTTTTGAAATAAAGAGAATAGATATAATGTTTAAAAAGGTTAATTAAAATAATTGTTTTGTTTTGCTTTTAGCCTCGCAAGATACCCCGTTATTTTACCCAAGCAAACCCACTTACACCACCAGGTAAGTCTCTGACACTTTACCAAGTCGAAGCCGTTGTACTACCAATGGGATGGGGAAAAATCAAACCGTAACAAATATTTAAAATTATTGTGTAATATTGGATTTTATATCATCTGATATAATAAGGGAAGAAGCCTTTTATTTAAATGGTCGATATTTTTGTGAGTTTTGTATTTTTGCCAAAAATCTTTGTAAATAAATAAAGACACAATTTTTTAAAATAAATTTCAAACATTGTATGATAGTTTCATGTACTTATCACCAATTTTGTGATAAAAGAAGGGCAAGATAGTGTAAATCAGTTTAATCTAATCCTATTCTGGTTGTACATTAAAAAGTGAAAATTTTTATAACTGCTTTTTAGGCATATACTTTTCACTAATTACAAACATTCATGAAACAGAATAACAGTGGTTAAAAGTGTTTAGTAACCTTTGGTACCTGTATCCATTGTAACAGTATCCGTTAATTTCTTTTTAAACAAATACAGAAAAAGCAAAAAGGCACCTAAACATTAAATTGTTCTTTCTTTTATTTAATTAGAGGGACCTGTATATATTAAAATTTGCCTGGTCTGCCCAGTAATTAATAATTTTGATCCTTTAAAAGAATGTACTAAATTATTAAATGAAATAAAAGTACCTAAATGTAAACCTTATTTCTTTTTAATAATCCACAGAAATACACAAACATTGTGGAAATCATCTAAAAGATAGTTAAGATTGCCTTACTTTTCTCACTGCTATTTTCTTTGAAATTTTCATTATTCTATTATTCATAATTAATATATTATTATTTATTCGGTTACCTAACGTTACATCTCATAAGAAGCACCTAATTTAAATATAAAAAATACTTACCTAAAGTAAAAAATGCCGGGTATGTTACCCTTGGATTTGCAAGACAAAACCATACAACCTCTAATCATTTTGTTACGATATTATAAGTAACAAACAATAAACCCAAAATTGTAGTCACAATTAAATAAACACTAATCACTAAAATAAGAAGGTTTTTATCAATTTAAAAAACTTCTGCAACCACAAAATATAGGTACTCACACAAAGCAAAACAATCGAAACTAATACGGCGCAAAGGGCACAAACCACAACGAAAATGACGAACCCACTAAGCAAAAAATCATCTTAATTACGTTACATTTATGTTTTCTTGTTCCTTTGTTACGTTAATCATCTTGAAACAATAACAGCGCCTTGAACCTAATAGTTTCGTTATATTTCCTTCAACATAACAAAATCGTAGTTACGTTAAAAATACAACGTTTTGGTTTCGAAACTTACACGGCCTCGTTACGTATTTTGCATTGGTTGGGCCTAACACATATTCTGAAACATCCACGTTATATAACTTACGTTATAAAGAGGTTTTTCTAAGGATTTAAATTGGTGGTGTGGTGTATGGTAAAAATACAGAATGTTTAATTAAGTATGGTCGTAAATTGTATTTTGTTAACCATTTAATGTCCAGCAACATAAGGATGGTACAGCTTTAAAATAAAAATTAGTATAATGAAGATGGCTTCGAAAGTCACTAAACATATTAAGTTGGCGACTTTATCACTAGGAGGCGCATGATACTAAGTATATTAAAAAGGGCAAACTTTTTTGATATTAAAGTAATTGATCACGGATTTGATTAAAATTACTAAATGTTTACGCCTTTCATATACTATTTTCTGTTAAAAATCTAGATGGTCGAAAATTTACTTATACGCAAAAGCATAACAAGTGAAAATATTTTAAAATATAGCTGGTCATAAAGATTTGATTAAAATCCTTTGTGTTTGAGTTTTCTAAAACTAAAACTGTGAAGTACCCTATCGATTATTAAAACCTCAAGAAATTAATTAATTAACAATATTTGTTTACCCTAAAGTTTAAGCATTTTTGTGTATAAATGTAAATATTGCGTCCATCTTTCTATTAAAGATGCCACAGAAAAAAAATGGATGTAAAAAAATGTTGTGATAAATCGCCTGTTATTTTTGATTATCATTTTTTCATTCACCCTGAAATAGTACAATAGTTTCCAAGATCAAACCAGTAACAAGTAACTATCCCTAATAAAAAAAAACTAATATAAACTATAGAGAAAAATTTATTCATAAAAATATCTGATGTCTACAACTCTCCTTTCATATTTCCCAAATTTTTGTACAGACCATTTTATATGGAAAGCTTATTTTCTAAATCCACACAAAGTGTAACAGTTCATATATAAAAATGTTCATGTGATAATGTTTATCTTTCTTAATTTACTTTATAAAAAGTCTTAAATATTTTGTTATTTGTAAATATGAGTAAAAAGGTCTAAAGTTAGGTATAAAAATTGCCTACATAATCTATAAATGCTTATTAAAAATCAACTGTATGTAAATGTATTTTTAATATCCATGTTCTGCTCTATTTTTTCCTGCTAGTTGCACCTGGAAAAAAAAACTTTGTAAAATATTTGCCCCAAAACTTTTGGTTACTGACATAATTGCTGTTTGCCTTGTGTTGGCTTTAAAGCCTACAATTTTTTAAAGTATATAGTCAAAATGTCTCTTATATTAGCTACTCGATTAGCCATTACTAAATGGTAAAGTAAAGTACTGATAAACCACCAAATTAAAAAAAAAACATTTAGACACTTTGTACTATATAATTATTTTGCTTCTATTTGATAAACAATGCAATTAAAAATTCAATTTATCACTTAAGAAAACTTTTACTTACAGTTATACTAGTTACGTTACTTGAGCATGTTAAACCAAAGCCTCTCTTTTTAACTGCCAATTCACTTTATGATTAGCTGTCATTTAAAAACATAATGTGCTGCATCTACAATTTATTTAAAAATTAATTTTTGTAATAATTTTATTATTATTATTACTACTATTATTTATGTGTCAAGAGTCTAATATCAGGGCTTCTAAAAAGTACAAAATAAAATACTTCACAGTGAATACTTTAAAGTTACAACTTTGATCAAATTTATTCAACCGAAGTATTTCATTTATTTAAAATACCCAATTTTTGCTATATAAGTGCCCTAAATATTTTTTTGACCGATTGGAAAATACCCATTTTCTGAAAAACATTTTGTCTAGAAAGTAACTTTTTTTAGGGCTAGACCAGAAAGTAGTTATTAAGGACCGGAAAAACACTTTTGCCAGGCTTATTTGTCACTAAACCCATTTGTTACTTTGCAGATCCATGAAATTAAAAATAAGTTGTTAATTTGGAGCATAGCCGTTTTTATGCATGGTTGTTACGGAAACGAACTTCAGTGGATTTTTTTTATCTTTGGACAGTCCACGAAGGCTTAGCCTAAGTACTACCATACTGTGGGTGTCTTAAATTATTCTTATTGTTATAATAAGTATCAAATCCATGTCAAGCGGATAAATAGACCTGTTGTCGATCATTAACATATTATTATTGTTTTTTTTAATAGTTTCGGTCGAAAAAAACATTGTACATTACATGACCGAAAAACAAGTGTTTTGCAGGTCTCGCAAAGCTTCCAGGAGTTGCCTACAGCTAATTACGGCTCGCCCAACAAACCGCTTGACTCGACCTGCAAAAACACTACTTACCAGTCTTATAAATGACTAATGGAGAATATATATATTTTTGCTAATATGTAAGGTATAAAGCAACCAAATTTTAATCTATACTTTCTTTAATTTATGTGTATCTAGGGAATAGGAGGTACCTCACCAAACTAAATCCGGACTTATTACCTCAATATCTATCTTAAGGAAACGGCTAATGCTGGATTTTCTAGACTTATGGCTTAAAAACCTTACCTTCAAAATCTGGATTTTTGGTCAGTTTATCTATATACCTACATACATACATAAAAACTGAAGTGTAATAGAAATTAGTGTAATATACTTACTTTACGATCCATATTTCCCTTTAATATCACGAGAAAAATTTACAACACAAAACACAAATTGTTCTTAAAATAAAGTAAGGTTAAGTACTAAAGCGAAGCTAATCTTTCTTTCTAAACCTGGCGTCGTTGTCAAAAAATGTACCAATCTCTGTGCGTGGTACATTTAAGCAAACGAGGTCGATATGTTAACTGTGTTTACATTTCCACGAGGAAATATAGTAGACGCAGTAAACGTAACGATTCTGCATTAAATAATATCATTATTATAACGTTACAACAATAACATTTTATGTTTTAACAAATTATAATCGTATGTGATACGTATATTAACACATGTATCGAACTTGTATTTAAAAGACCATTCTATACATGTCAATATTTTAACGTTAATATAAAAGTACATAAAAATTACGTCCGTAAGATGTTTGTTCTATACCGTATTAAAAATATTTACAAGGGTATGTTACAGAAACGAAAATTATCAGTAACAATTCAAGAAAACGAAACAGGCATGATAAAATAACGTTTAGAATTAAACGTTATCACAGTTACTTCTGAATAACGTTACAAAACGTGCTCAAGATGTTCTTTGCTTAGTGGGAATGATGAGATGACGACGGTTGACGGTACAGCGCGGATATAGTTTCATACGCCCTTGCACCAAAAACGGTACTACGGCTCTCATAAAAGTATAATGTGTTGCCTAACTACACACTGATTTATCAGTGTGTAAGTAGGGAACACATTAAATTATTTCGTGGAATTTTGTTATTGCGCAGAATCGGCGGGGCCAACTCTGACAGTTATTTTCATACTGGGCTGGACATTTTTTTATCGAATGGGCCATAGCATTGGGCTTCCATACACCTTTAAACTTCCTTGAGTGTCGCATACAGTATAATGTGGTTTCAAAATCAATCACATCGAAGATTTGAATTCTCGAATATCATTTTCGACATTTTCTATTGACCTTTTTGCGAGTGGCTAGGACCCATCCAAGAAATATATTTTCTTTCGTGATTGCTGTAACTAACCTATCTTTTTTATGGATTGTTTTGTTTGAGTCGTTAAAAAAATATAAGTAATTATTGATATAAGGTTTGTTATATTAATTTAGTTTTATACACAATATCAACAAATATAATATCAGAAATGATAAAAAAGCAAATGTTTGTATGCTAGTTATTAATTTTTTTAAATCGAGCATATTAGAAAAAATAAAGTACAAAATGTTTATAAAAAAATAAAATTAATTTTTATTATAGTTATACATTACATCGTTTTTGTGCATAAATAGATATTCTATATTTTGCAATACTGTTGTCTATAAAGTATAATAGGTATTAAATTTTATCATATTTCATTATTTCCCAATAGTTTGTAGGGTTTCTTATTGCCAGGAATTTTTTAAAGCAATAATAATCCACGTCTTTTCGGTCTCTTTGAATATCAAGGAAGAAGAAAGGTTTTCCCTTACGAGATTATTTTCAATTTTGTCTTTCTTTCATAACAGTTTGTTTATTCTTTTTTCTAGAAGTAACACTTGATTTTTAAATACAAAAATTCACGAAATCACCAGTAAAAGATTGAAATTTCATGGGTTATGTTTACTATTTGGTTTTTTAAAAGCTCTGTACCGTTCAATTATCCATATTTACACTATTGCCAAGTTTTGCCATTCAACTAAATTTCGAATTCGAGATTAAGACTCGCATAATACTCAAGAATGTCAAACAAAACGGGTAATCGAGACTTATTTGTGACATTTGTCGATTGCGACATTTTTCTGTTTAAACTGGAGAATTGACCTCAAGCGTTATAAAGCATATTGTAGAGTTTTAAAGCCAAAAATTAATCATAATTTTTACTATAGATAAAAATTAGAATTGATTATGCCAAATATTTGTTTGAAATATTTTAATTAAAAATAATATAGCAATGGCATATTTAATATGTTTTTTTTCTTTGATTTTTAAACAATTTTTAGATTTTGTGTACAAGAATAACAGTAATAGTAGTTATTTGTATAACCTTAGTTTTACTATCTTAAGCAAGCTTCATCAGTTTTTATTCGGATGTACGAGCTGAAAACCTGAAGAAAAATGTACATAACCAAATTTGAGATATGCTGTCTTCTAGAAAAAACATTTGTTAAGTAAACAAAATGTGAAAAAATCAAAAAACCGCTTTTCTCCTCACTCATACCTATGTAAGAATTGGATGTGGATTTTTTTTTGTGTATACAAATAAAAAAAAATGTTCTGAAATTATTTTCTTAGTAAAATATAAATTAAAAAAGAAAATAATTCTATGTACATATACCATGTGCAGAAAGTTGATATGTATGTTATTGTTTATATATTAGGGGCCCGGGAAAATGTGGAAAATCTCCCGGATATGAAAAAAACACGTAAAAAGAATTCTTCTAGTTTATATGAACTTTTTCCATATAGGCCTTCTTTTCGGGAATCTTAACTCCAATAAAGCTCCAATGAAATTAGGTTTTTTAGACATAATTATTGAACCACTAGGTATATTTCAATTTTTTCATAGGATGTTATACTAAGTAAATTATTATCAAAGAAAGTTTTCGAAAAAACGTAACTGTATTTACGTTTGCTCTAAATTTTTTCTAGTTAAATATGAAAAACAGGAATCTTCACAGAGCCCATTTTGAACCCTCTTACGAAGATTTGAACTAACACTTCCTTTGATAGTAATTTACTTGGTATAACATCTTATTAAAATAAAATTGGAATATACATATCTGGTGGTTCAATATTTATGTCTAAAAAACCTTATTGCATTGAAACTCTTTGGGGAACAACTTCTCCGAGAGGAGACTCATACGAAAAAAGTTTGTATGCACTTTTAGCGTCCTTTGGTACTTTTAAAGCACATTTTCCATTAAATTCCATAACAAAACTTCATAAGGAAGTGTAGTTTCGTTATAAGCAAAAATTGATTCAGTTTCAGGGAGTCAAAATGATCAGATTTTTATTTTTAAAAATACTTTTTAAAGCTTAAGGTCTCTTGGGTATGTGAAAAAGCCTCTAGTGTCAATAATACACCATACTTTCAATCTAGGAGTTACTGTTATAGTCTGTCTCAAAGTATATCGTTATGGCTTTTGACGGACCATACCCCAATAAACCTTTAACGATTATTTTACCTATTGTTATTGGGTAAATCCATTTGTTCATAAGGGCAGGGGTTGGCCAGGTATTTCTTGAGTATAAACCATTGGGCATATAAATATTTTGGCTAATATTTTAGTGGCAGTGTTGAATAACCGTTTTCACTGTGCGTTTCAAAAAAGTTGTTTTACGAGAATATAACTATGTCGCGTCGAAATCATTTGTCATTAGATGCAAATCAGGTTGTGAAAAATGTGTATGGAACTTTAATCAGTAGAGGTCTAATTAAACAAGAAGCTTTAAACGAAACCTGTCCACTTACAAAAACTCCAATATCATCATAAGGATATATATATTATATATATATATATATATATATATATATATATATATTATATTATTATTATTATTATATAGTAAGAATTGAACAAAAGAAAAAATGTAGTGATTTTCAATTGCACCGTATAGACAATAGTGATCAGGACCTAATAAGAAGGAAAATATATTGCTTTATGAAAGCGGAGTTATTCCTACCTTGAACAAACTGAAAAAGAACTACACGAAGACGAAACCAATATAAATATTAGCCGTGCCGCCCTCCATAAAGTTATTTGTAAAATGGGATTTAAATACCGCAAAATAGACAAAAGACAAGTAATAATGGAATCGCACAGATTACGCACTTGGAGATTATTTTACCTTCAAGAAATTAAAATATATAGGTTAGAAAACAGATCCATAATTTACCTTGATGAAACATGGTTCGATACACACGACTCAGTATCCAAAGGATGGGTTGATTCCAGTCAAAACTGTCTGACGAAAGCAGCTTCAAATATAGGAAAACGCATTACCATAATACACGCTGGTTCAGAAGACGGATTTGTCCCAAACTGCTTGCTGTTGTCTGCAAAGAATATTAAGGAGTTTAGCTTGGATTATCCTGAGGATAGAAGTGCAGAACTTTTTGAAAACTGGTTTCAAAATTATCTTTTAAAAAATATTCCAAACAACAGTGTTATTGGCATGGATAACGCAAGCTACCACAGCCATCTGCTACACAAAGCACCAGCTTCATTCACTTACAAAAAAGCGCAACTTTTGGAAGTCCTAAATTTATATGCGATTAAAAAACAATATTTTATTATCACACACAATTTGGCTGAACCGGCTGGACATAACTGTCTTACATCTTCCTCGGTATCACTGTATGTTTAACCCCAAAGAGCATTGTGTAAAATCAAAGATCAGAACAGAAAATGTTACACCTATTTTAAGTCCCGGTGTTAAAAATTTGATAAAAATGTAATTACTAACATACCAGTTGAGAGCTGAAAAATTCAGTAGAGCACATTATAAAAATTGAGGACTCTTACATTTCTATACAAAACAACATAAATTCTATTGTAATTAATCTCAATGATGACTCTGATAGTGAAACAGAATTAGATTTAGATATTTAGATTAAAAATGTAATTACGTATCGATAATGCAGTTATAAATTTATTAAAACTTTGCATATATTTAATTTCTTAATGTAATTTTAAGATTATACTTACCTAAATAAACAATAAATTAAAATCTTTATATTATTAAGGTCCGTCCCTAATGTTCTGTCCTTTAATACCTACCGATCTGCAGTTTTATTGCTGTCGGCAGGTATAATCCATAAATAAAGGCAAGAGCTAACACGGTATACTTTGAGACAGACTATACCAAAAATTTCTAATGCGCATGTTTAGATTATAAATTAGACAGTGCTTAATTTAAACCCTAAATTTTATCTTATTTCTTATTTATCTAGTTTAAATATCTTATTATCTTTATTTATAATCGATAACCAAGGATGAAATTTGTAGTATAACTTTCTTGACCAGATGGTGAAGGACAATTGAAATTATTTGGATGGATTTACATGCACAAGGCATAAATATAATAATAGTTTTCGTTTAAATTTCAATATATTTTATTTTTATTTTTACTTTGATATTATTTCTCTATTAGTGAGGAGATGTAAAAAGTACCACCTGTAGAAAATAAAACAGGTTTTTACAAAAAGTATAGGTAATTTTTTACTTAATTAATTCCACCCTCGCCGATTTTGAATATTTTTGCATCCGTGGTTTTTTTGGGTCGCTGATGAGGAATCTTAAATCCTTTGTTTTGGAACTTTCTTCTCAAGAGTTTATCTTAACTTATCAGATTTTACATGCATTAAATTTTTATTATTGCCCCAGTTTTAGAAAATATCTTTTACAAGCAACATCAAAAAAAATATGACGTGAATTAATATAACACTTTTCATGTTTGTACTTATTCTGTATTCATGCTAACAAATTATAATAGTTTGATATTTACTTCTTGTAAAATTCAAACACAATAATTGTATGTTTACACACAGTTTTAAATTTAACATTAATTGGCACAGTATATTTAAAAAGCTATGTTTTTGTATTTATTTAACACCTTTTTTCATTAATTGCAGATTTTCACTTTAAATGCCGCGGTCATATTTACTGAAAATCGTGACAAATACATGGTTGTGCGTTTAAAGTAAACATTTGCAATTTTATAGAAAAAAGATGTAAAATAAATTAACCATCAGTGTAGAAAATTAAAAATATAAAATTTTAAAAAAATCCTTGAGCCGGATTTGAACCGCGACCTATGGATTTCTTAAAACTATCCTGACTAATTTGTACAAATATTGCGACAATATGCCATTTAATGGCCTCTAAACACCTTAAGGCTACATCTGCACACACAATCTATTTACAAATATATAAATGAAAGGATATACATATGTCAGAGCATATTCTCGAGTGCCTTTACAGGCTTTGAGAATGAACGACAACCGGGTGAGGGTTGGGGCTGGTGGAGACCCTGGGTAGTGGGGAAGTGTTGGTTTGGGAATGAATAGCATTTTCCGATCAGTGATCTCTCAAATGCTATTAGACACAAGATCTACTAAAAGTTTAGAAGCTGTTAGGTTAATAGAGTTGTCTTAGCATATTGTAATTAAAATATATTGCCGGGAAAAGTTCCCAAAAACCCAGCTCGTTTTTCATCAGGTACTACGTAGCTTTGATCAGGTACAATGTAGCAGTTAAACCAAGCTCGGTCTGTATTTTAGTCGGTACTTCACATTTATACACATTTGATCAGTATTTGATTCATCATTCACACTCTCATTCATACTATTTACTCTTTTTCATTCATTCACATTCATTCCTGTTAGGTCTGGTCAATAGTCCCGTTAGTAAGTTTGTGTTTGCAGTTTTACACCGCTGCTGGTTGGCACGGCATAATAATTTCTGGTCTGTTTGTATATTTTGGTGTAATCCTGCGTTTTGTGTTAGGTTTAAGGGTTAGGATATAGGGATAAATAGGATTGTCAGTCGTCCTGGTAGTAGAAGGGAAGTTTGTGATAAAGTGGCTTATGTACAATATCGTCATAGTGTCTGAGCCGTATTAAGTCTTGCGTTAAAACAGACTTTTGCGGCTGTGTATTATAAAATTTGTTTGCCAAAGAATAGACGTAGTCTTCTATTCTTGGCGTGTCCGTTAAGTCATGTAGTTCGTCAATTCTTGTGTAACGGCTTGAGGACGTTACACAACGCAGTACCTTGTTTTGGTACCGTTGTAGTCTGGACATTTGTGTGTTAGATATGCTGCACCATACTGGTTTCAGGATGGGGATGATAGTAGCAATTTTCCACTGTTGTGGGAAATGCTGTAAAACTAGCATTGCGTTTATTATATAAGCGTACTGCACAATGGCTTTTTTGGCATGTTTTTAATCATATTAGTGGTTATTTCGTCTGGTCCGGGAGCCGTGTTATTCGGGAGACTTTTTATTATATTAAAGAGTTCCGCGGGTTTAACAAGGATTTTTGAAAGGACAGGGGGAGGGATGGGGTATTTCTGGTGAATAACTTTATTTACCAGGTTCGTAATTGTCTGATGCTCTTCTGTGGAGTTTGGTGTGGTATTGCATATATTGGCTAGATGTATGGCCAATATATTAGCTTTCTGTTCGTCAGTCTGTGGTTCTTCACTATCTAAGGTCGGAATTTTATTAAATTTGTTTTTTAGTCGTCTAGTCAGTCGCCACAGAGAATTATCTTGTACTGATAATTTCTCCAGTACTTCTGACCAGACCTTGTTCTTGTGTTCGTTAATTCGTTGTCTTATTGTGTATTGTAGTTCTTGTATTCTTCTTGCGTCTTGTCTACGTCTATGTCTTTGCCACGTTTTTCTTAGGTTATTTTTAAACCTAATCAAGGTGATAATTTCGTCTGGTAGTTTGTCTTCCGGTAAAAATGTCTTACGTTTTGTGGCTACCCTGTTACGAGCTGCCTGTAAGTTATTAGTCAACAACGCAACCTCATGCTCCAGGTTTTCTGGTGTAATTATGTTATTGTTTATTACTGTTGCGTTGTTTATTATTTGTCTGTAAAGTCTCCAGTCAGTGTTTTTGAAGCACCATGTTTCTCGTCTATTTTCCACTATCAGCTGTCCCCTCCAATTTAATAGAAGGGGCAGATGATCAGATGAAAGTTCGTCAAGTACTTCTAAGTCAGGAAGGTCAAGTATGTTTTTGTTAAGTCCTGTTATGTCAATGTACGTAGGAGTCGTGTTATTTGCCGGATAGTGCGTAGGTTTGTTGGTCGTTAGTATTTGTATGTTGTTGTCAGTGGCATAATCGTGAACAAGAGAGCCATTTCTGTTGTTCCGCCGATTATACCACTGTGTGTGTCTAGCGTTCAGGTCTCCCAGGAGTAATACTCTTAGGCCCTGGCTAAGTATGTTTGTCAAGTCCATGTCCTGGAATCTGAGGTTCGGCTTTGCGTAGCATCCTGCAATTATAATCCCGTTCTTGAGCTTAATAGAAACCTGTTCTATAAGTGTTTGAACGTCTATTTTATACTTGTTTAAGTAATAAATAAGTTCTCCTATTTTATTCCTTAGCCCGTTGGCATTCCAACAGGATATTTTTAAGTTTTTAGTTTTATTTGTTATAATACGCTAGGATTAAAAATAACTATTAAGAATTTAAATATCATAATTGTCAAGGTTATCAAGAAGGGCAATTAATTTAGTTGCTCTGCCTAGCTTGTTAGGTGTTTTTTTAGTATTGCGACAACGTCGCTTAAAATCTGCTTATTTCAAAAAAGTTGAATTGATTGGCTGAGCCAGTTGTGTCTAATAACGTTCGGAGATCACTAACCTGTCCTGCTGTTCCGGGCTGGTTAGGAGTTGGGGGTGGTCTGGATGATTGCGCCCGTCTCAAGTCTGGAAAGGCTCGGTTATATTCCTGTTGATTGCTGGTAGCGGTGGGTAGGGTGTTGTAGCCCTCCGTGGCTAGTACAGATGGGCCACTTGCCCTAGCCGTCCATTTATTGACTGTTGGAAGTGGTGCATCTATGTACTCGGACTGCCGTTGTCTTTCAGCTGGGATTTTACTTATTTTGTATAAGTATACATTGCACTTCGTGCTGTTGGATTTATGGTTGCCATGGCAGTTAGCACATTCGATCTTATTTGGGTCCGGGCAGTTTAGGGTGGTATGGGGGCCTGCACAGTGCATGCATTTTTTCGCCCTGTAACAGTGGGTTGTGGCGTGCCCCACATTTGGCAATTTTTGCATTGGATGATGGGTTTTGGTTTTCCCCGTAATTCCCATTTTACTGATACATGATTTATGTGCTTTACTTCTTGCTGTAACTTTTAAGAGTTGTTTCAGCTCCAGTAATGACTAAATACAGGGTCTGTATTTGTTGGTGATTTTGTATACCTTTTTCACTGTTGGTTGTGTTCATCCGTCAGAAAATGTTGTACTTCGCGTTCTTCGGGCTGGTTATCTAGGCCCTTAATATAAAGGCGTGGGTGCGGTCTTCTTGTGTTGAGAAGGTATAAAACTCGTTGTCGGGATTGGTCTGTAGCTGTCTTATATATGCTTTATAATCTTCATGGTCATTTGTCTGTACTATTGTCGTGAATTTTGAGAAATAATTCTAAATCCTTTTGCAAATGGTTTTTAGTACCTTGGTTAGTAGTTCTGACTGTTGTTGGTTTCCCGGTACTCCTCTAAGAATTATTAGGGGTGGTTTGTTGCTCCTATTTTTACTTGTATTGGTGAATGTCTGTTTCGTTTTGTTGTGTATATCGTTAATTGTGTGTTTTCGTGGTTGTGTTGTTTGTTGATTTTTGTTGGTTCCATGTCCTGGGGTGGTTGAAGTCCTCCTTGTTTCCTTCCTCCGCCCGTTGTGGCTGGTTTATTATTTGGGGTTAGGGACTCACTCTCGTCGTTATTAATGTCCGTGTCTTTATGATTCTGCAAAGTTTGATACCTGTTTGCAGTTGGTACATCCCGGTATGTTAGCATGTCTCTGTTGTTTAGGGTTTTCATGAATTTGCTTTCGGGGCTGGTGTTAGGGGTCGAGTCTGTTCTTGTTCTCTTGTTAGTGTTGTTTTCGCTTCTTGTCGTTTCTGTGACTTCCATCAGATCTACTGTGGTATTATAGCTATTTGTTGCTTCGTTAATGTTCGTAGAGTTGATTGTCTCGTTATTAATTGTTATTAATGGTATTGGGGGTAGGTTTTGGTAATCCCCAAAGGCTGGGTTAAAAGGAGCAGTAGTGTCTTGTATTTGCTCGTCAGTCATTAACTTTTCAGTTAGTGGAATGTTTTTGGAGTTCGGTTTAGTTTTATTGCCCTTTTTAAATTCCAGGGGTGTCGTTAGTTGTGGTTAGTTGTGGTTAGTGTCTTTAAAGTTGAAAGCAGTGGCGGCTTGTGGGTTAAAAAGTAAGGGGTTGCAATTCTAATAGTTCTTTAAAAAAATAAATAAATTACCACAATTAACGAAAATAAATAAACATACAAAAACGTGGCGTATGTTTTTTATGGAGCTCAGAATTAAATGTTCTGGTAAAACTTCTTTTTTTACTAGACAAATTGTTCTATTTTTAAATGAGGAATAGGCCTCCGAAGTCTTTTTATTTCCGCTTTATCAGCTAAAGATCGGCCACCAAACGACTCTGCAATTAATTTTGCACTAAATTCATTTTGAACACACAAAATATTTCTAAAAAATGCAATTAAGCACCGCGTGATAACCAAAATAACAAATTATATTTCAATCAATCGTAAATCAGGCTGCGAGATAAACAAATGCTTGCACTCGAACTGCAAACCGCATGACGCTTATGAGCGCCCAATGCCAAGATAGGCAACTCCATATACTAACGCGTACTCGTAATAAATCCAATTGGGTTTGCATTTTGATTGCAACCATCGCATTGGCTTCGAGGATGAGACGCGATGCGACGCTCGAATAAATTAATAGTATTTTAGCGAAATCAGTCATTTTAATAATTTGGCTGTTATTTCCACATAATATTAATACAGATTTTCGAATGAATTTTAAAAAAATGTGTAACTATGTAATGATTAATATATTTTTTAAAAATTTTATACCTTTTTTGGGGGTTGCGCAAACCTGAAATCCTAAGGAATAGCCGCCACTGGTTGAAAGATTTTGACTAATTTTGGTATACTAGATTTTTTTGGGGCGCCGATGATAAATCTTAAAGAATTTTTAGTCGAAAAGAGGTATCCATCATCAAACTTGAAAATCAAACTAACCTTATTTTCGCTATTCCTCCTGCTTTTTGCAGACAGTTATTCATTTTTACACTGAATTGGCAAACAATATACGCCTTTTTTCCATTTAATAGCAAAGCTTTACTTTCAAACGATGCAGCTATGAATACACGAGGGATTTTTTCAGCAAACATGACCGCCTCGTTTGAAAGTGAAACTTCGTAATTTATTTGAAAAAAGGTGTAAAATAAATATCAAAAGACGTGTTTAAAAGATGTTTATAAAATATTGTATGCCAATTTAGTGATAAAATCAAGAATTGCATGCAAAAACAAGGGGAAATATAGTGAAAATGGATTTTCTTGGTGTAAAGATGTCGGTCCTTTTTGGAGGACCAAAGACGTCATCGGGTAGCGCCATTAGTTTTTGCTCGAGAACATCAAAATTGGAATGACGATCGGTGGGGTCAAGTTTTATTTACGGATGAGAGTCGTTTCTGTGTAAATACGATTGATGGAAGGAGAACAAAATGAGCAGTTTAATTTTACTCCCACTGTGTCTTTTGGCGGAGGCTCAGTTATGGTATGGGGTGGCATATGCTTAGGGGCCCGCACAGACTTGGTGGTGATTAGCGGCGGCTCTTTAACTGCCGATAGGTACATAAGAGATGTTCTCCAAAATCATGTGATACCTTTCGCCCCACATATTGGTGCACGACAATGCACGACAATGCTCGCCCGCATGCGGCTAGGTGTGTAAATGACTTTTTAAACCAAGTAGAAATAGCGAAAATGAATTGGCCTGCATGTTCCCCAGACTTGAATCCAATAGAACATGTCTGGGACATGCTAGGCAGACGAATTAAGTCCAGAATTCCTGCTGTTCAAAACACAGAAGAGGTGAAACTTGCTCTGTTGGAACTTTGGGATGAATGGCCTCAAAAATGATCGATAACCTTATCAGAAGTATGGGAAGCCGAATGACTGCAGTCGTAAGAGCTCGTGGAGGGAACACCCGTTATTAAAAACAAAAATTATTGTAATATTATTGATTCATTAATTGGTTTTGATTATGTTTGACAGTTTGCCCCCAAAAAAATAAGGGCGAATTCCAGTTAAGCTACATCATACCTATTTTTGTTGTTTTTACGATTTTTAAAGGTCTCTAGATGATTATCTGCAACTTTTTCCTAATTAATTTACCACAACATACTTATATTTAAATAAAAACAATGTTAGATTCTGATCATATGGTATAGACTCTTATTTTGGTACTAGAGATAATACTGAATTATATTTATCTACGAGTCAAGTTGGTGTAAACATTTGCAGGAATTTCTTTGTCCATCATGATTTTTCTTATTATTTAAATAATCTTTCAAAATACTAACACAAAAGATGATAAATTAAAAAACAGTTTTAAAATAATCGATAATTAATTGACAAAATCCCTAAAAATGGGTTCGGCATATATATAAGCTCGGTAGATTAGATCTCACTAATGCGATATGCCTGGGTATTTGGCATTTTGGTTTTTTATTTCTTTAACAAACGTATTGTTATTAAAATACCACTAAAAGTTTTTCGTCCTTGCAAGGCCACCAACATTAAACCACATTTAAGTATTGAATTATAATCCCAACCGGTATTTGGTTACATTAAAAACCGATAAAATTTCCTAACTTGTTATTGTAATGAAAAATATACAATTAATTTTATCTTAGTTACTAACAACTAAGATGTAAATCTTGAATTAAGTTATCATTAAAGATTTCATGAGGATAAATTATTATTCTCGAATTTAAATTTTAATGAACAGATATATTATTAATAATTTGATCTATTATTTCTGCCATTTATTATTTATATTTATGATTTTTTTATGTTTCGACAAGTGGATTTATAGATACAGACAAATAACAAAAATTCAATAGAAAATAGAAATAAACCTATTTATACAGCCAAATAAATTAAATGAAAGGTAATTTTTGAAAATTATATTGAGTTCCAAAAGACAAACAAACTTAAAATTATGAAATAATATTTTCTCGTTATATACAGGGTGTCCCAGAAGTAATGGGACACAGAACAACAGCAGATTCATTAGGTCGAAATAATGCAATTAACGTAATCTTGCCTTATCCCAAAGTTGATAATAAGTAAGATACAGGGTGTCAAACTTTTAATTTTGTTTTTGTTTTTTCGTAATAATTTCTTAACTAAATAACGTAGAGGTACAAAATTGGGGATTTGGGTGTTTTTTAAAGCGAGAATTTTAAATTTGTTCATACTTTTAATGTTGCTGGTTGAGGGCGCCAGCTACGGCCTACCACACTTGTTTTAGATATGCCAACTTTTTTTAAGCTTAGTATTTTAACCTGTTTATTAAAAAAGAAGTTACTATAATTATTCCTTCTGCGTCAAAAATGTATTCTTCATTTAAGTCTCTAGGAGTTTTTTTTTTTATCTTGGGACAGTCCACGAAGGCTGATGCCTAAGTACTAACGTACCGTGGGTGTCTTCAGTGTGGTGAAAGGGACTTTGTTCACACGGGACTTAAATTTTGGAGATTGGGAGGAGAGGGAAAAACTTCTGCGGGCAGCAGGTTCCATAGTCTTGACACTCTAGGGATGAAGGAACGAAAAAATCGGGAAGTTCGAGGCCTCTCTAACTGAACTGTAAAAGGATGCATAAAAGTTGCACTACGTGTTGCTCTGTTCGAAGCTGCCAGAGAAGGAACAGCGACAGATCCCCTACAGCTCGACGGTGAGCAAGAAGAGGAATCCTTTCTGTGAGCGTTGGATCATTAATAAGGCTCTTCTTTGAATGGAGTCCAGAATGCTAAGTGTTCTAGGGGACGCCATTCCCCAGACATGAGAACAATATTCTAAAGAGGGTCTGATTTGGGATACATACAGAGTGTACAGATTGGAAGATGCAAAATATTTTCTGGCTCGGAAGAGGAATCCAATCTATGGATGAAATGTGTTTGTGCCAGTTGAGGTTATTCTCAAAAGTAACACCGACAAGATTAAACGACTCTTTGTTCTGCAGAACTTGGCCGCTCATATGTAAGAGATGAGCATTTGCAGACTTTTTTCGCGACAGCGAACATGACTGTGTTTTCGAGGCATTAAACTGAACAAGATTTTTGGCGCCCCAATCCAAGATAAGTTTGAGGTCTTGTGAAAGAGATATCTGAATTGACCTGCGCTTGTTTTCGAAATCAGAATTACACGGTGGCTTAAGAAATTAAATACTAGAGTGGAGAGTACTATCATCAGCAAAACTATGAATGGGATTGATTGTGGAAGAAAGAAGATCGTTAATGTGTAGAAGAAACAGCGTGGGAGCCAGCACTGAGCCCTGGGGCACCCCAGCAATAATTTGGTAGAAACTGGAGGAATGACCATCTACACTAACTGATATACGTCGATTAGAAAGGAAACTGGAAAGCCAAGAACAAAGCTTAGGTGAAAGACCGTAAGAAGGAAGTTTGTTAAGAAGCCCATCATGCCAGACCTGATCGAAAGCTTTGGATATGTCAAGAGCAACGATCTGGGATTCACCAAGAAACTCAAGGGACTTGTTCCAGTTGTGTGTGACAAAGGAAAGAAGATCAGCTGTGGATCTACTGTGACGGAATTCATATTCTCTATCATGTAAGATCTTATGTTTTTCCAGATACTTTAAGATTTGGGAATTAATGAATTTTTCTATTACTTTGCAAACAACTGAAAGAAGAGATATAGGTCTATAGTTAGAAGGGAGACTTTTGGATCCTTTTTTGGGGACAGGTTGCACACGTGCAGCTTTCCAACTCTTCGGGAAAATGCCCGTGTCGTAAGAGATTCGAAAAAGGCGAGTTAAGATGGGTGCAAGCTCGGGAGCACATTTTTTTAAGACGATTGCTGGTATGCCATCCAGCCCAGACGATTTTTTAGAATTAAGAGAAGAAAAAATACGCTTGATCTGTTTGACTTTAAAAATTATATCGGACATTTTATGGGAAACAGGGACAACTGTTGGAAGAGGAAGATTAATAGGAGGATCAAGCGTAGAATTGGCAGCAAATTGTTTGGCAAACAGTTCGGCTTTTCCTTTGGAGGTAGAGACAATTCCGTCTTCAGAGATTAGGGGTGGAAAAGAATTTCTGCAAAAGTTCTGACTAATATTATTGGCAAAGGACCAGAAAGCTTTACTGCCATTTGAGCAAGAGAGAACTTTATCTTTTATTCGATTGTTAAAACGGTCTTTTGCTTTTGAGATGGTCTGATTATACTGATTTCTCGCTTCGATGCTAGCCTGTAGATTTTCGGGACTGGGGTTTTGAAGAAACTTTTTGTGGGCTTCAATTTTTAAAAGTCTGGCTTTGTCACAGGATTTAGAAAACCACGGTTTGTGATTTGAAGTTATGGGGTTCTTTTTAGTGTGGGGAATATAGGTCTCAATGCCTAGTTGAATTGTTTCGGTAATTTGTTTACATATTTCGGAAGGATCGAAAGTAGAAAAGCAAGTAGGATCCCAAAGATAGCTGGCAAAGAAATCTCTCAGACCATCCCATTCGGCCGAATTGTAGTGCCAGACGGTTCGAGGCGACATGCTTTCAGTTGCTTCAAAATGAGTGGAGTATAATACGGTGACCAAACCATGGTCAGAGCGACCAAGGGGAGCAGTTATTGATGCTTGATAGAGTTCGGGGGTGGAATTAAGAAAGAGATCTAGGCGGTTAGAATTATGGGTGGGAACCCTAGGAAAGTAGGTAGGTTTCATAATTAGATCGGTGAGCGAGTTGCTGATTGCGAAATTTTCTGCTGCTCTGCCTTGTGTATCAGTTTTTGTGGAGCATAGCCAATCCTTATTATGAACATTAAAATCCCCGAGGACGATTACTTCGGCCAATGGAAACTGGGAAATAATATTGTCGCTCTTTATTGAAAGGAAATCAAAGAACTCGTTGTGGGAATTGTCAGACGGGGACCGGTATATACAGCAGATTAATTTGGTAGAAGATCTGAAAGTAAGTTTAAGCCAAAGAATATCAGGTCTACCCGATTCGAGGTTAGAAACCCTAGCACAAGCCAGGTCGTTGCGAACGTATGCACAAACTCCGCCATGGGGTCGAAAAGATGAAATGAGTTCATAACCTGGGAAAAGGAGGTGGTCGGTTGCTGTTTTGGGACTTATTTGGGTTTCGGTAAGAAATAGTATGTGGGGTTTCGAGGATTGAAGATAATGGTGGACAGAGTTTACGTTGGAGTTAAGCCCACATATATTTGTGAAGGATATTAGACTTTTCGATGGTGGCCCCCCAAATGTACCCCTCGCCCGGAGAACCGAATGGAGGGGTATTTTACCTCCGGATAACTTTACGTTCGGGTGTGCCATCATGATTATTTCCAAATTTTACTAGAGTGGAAAAAAAAGAAAGGAAAAGAAAGAAGAGGAAGAAGAAATACTAAAAGAGAAAGAAGGAAGAGGAAGAAGGAAAAGTGACTCACCGCCCAGAACTCGAAACGTCCTGAGACTTCACGAGTCCTTTAAAGGGCGAGTGGGGTGGTACCGCCTCATGCGAGGAAAGCTCCTCTACCACCTACTAAGCTCCTCTACCACCTACTAACTACTAGGAGTAACTGTTTTCGAGATAATTACATTTTAAAAGACCCTGCAATTTTGCAATGGAAAATGGTTTTCAGCTAATTGTTTTTAAACTTTGCAAAGTAATAGTTAACCACCCAAAATGAGCCTTAAAGTTACTAGGGATTTGAAGAGTTTTAAGGGTGATTTTGGGGGATTAGAGGGGTTTTTGGGTTTTGTGCCCGAAGAGACTTTTGATCAGCGTGTTGAAAACTATTACTTTGTAAAGTTTGAAAACAATTGGCCGAAAACCATTTTCCATAGCAAAATTGCGGGGTCCTTTAAAATGCATTTATCTCGAAAACACTTGCTTCTAGAAACTTAAATGAAGTATACATTTTTGACGCAGTGGCAAATTATAGTAACTTCTTTTTAAATAAACAGGTCAATATACTAAGCTTAAAAAAAGTTATGTCATCTAAAACAAGTGGGGTAGGCCGTAGCTGGCGCCCTCTACCAGCAACATCAAAAGTATGGACGAATTTGAATTTCTCTCTTTAAAAAAAACCCAAATCCCCAATTTTGTACCGCTATGTCATTTAGTTAAGAAATTATTACGCATACGCAAAAACGAAAAGAAAATTAAAAATTTGACACCCTGTATCTTAGTTCTTATCAACTTTGGGATAAGGCAAGTTTACGTCAATTGCATTTTTTCGACCTAACTAATCTGCTGTTGCTCTGTGTCCCATTACTTCTGGGACACCCTGTATACACAATAGTATCTAACAAAAAACTTAATCAAGAATAAGTACGAAACAAATTAGGGGCCTACAACTTTCTTTGATGTGGGTGCCTGCAACGATATCTTGGTCACATTCCGAAGAAATTTAAAAGTTAAAGAAAGAACTTTTTTGTAATCGCACGTTTCGAAAGACAACACTTAAATGTCAAATTACTTGTGGCAATTTGACATTTCGTGTGGAAATTGGATATTTCTCGTGAAATTTGTTTAGGTTCCCTTCATGACGTGACACTGTTGTATTGTACTTTTATACAAATCGTAAATTAATAAAACATTGTATAAACCCAAAAGACAAACAACCAATTAAAATTATGGTAGTCTTGTACTTTTTTTGCCCCTCGTCGATTTCGCTGCTTTATTGCATATAGGGGCGTTAATCACGAACCTAAAGTTATTTTTTAAATAAAATAATAAAGAGCTTTTACTAGGGCATACGATAAAATATTAGTATAATTAATTTAGTTCTTTGTTTTATCCCTAGAGACGGATTTGAGTCAAAGTTATAAATTTTACTGCATTTCAATACCTTAATTAATTCTCGACTTATTGCCGAAAAACTACATTACTCGTATCCTTTTCTATTTTAAGCTGTCAGATGAACAAGGCGGCGTTTTTATCGAGAGTGCCGGGACGTCAACAAGCACAGAAAACAGGGACGTCAAAAATGAAAAATGCATTGTTTGTCAAACCTGATAATTTTAAATTTAGTTCTTGTTTATTGCAGTTCATCGTTATTATTATTAGTAGTAGTGTAGGTAATCGTTATTATGTAATTTTAAATTATGTCTATGGTACGTTTCACAATAATTCGTTAATTTCTTGACCGCAATAAAATTTAAATTACAACCCTCAGTGGAAAACCCAACCATAAAAGGTTGCCTGACAAATATCTATTGTGTAGGCACCGCACCTTTTAAAAGGGTACAAGTGCTAATTACCTACCAATATTAATAGTTTAGGTTAGCTATTTTGGATGCTCAATAACACACACGAAAATACCTTGACAAACTCCAAACGACGGATTAACTAAGATGAAAAGAATCTGCTTTATATTGAACACCTGCAATTTGCCTATAACCTACATAATATACCAAAAAGTAGATACAATAATAAATAAAGAAGCCTTATCAAACCCGCAAAATCCATCATCTTCTCCCTGGGGATTTTGATCGAAAAACTCGTTTTTGTGAGTGGTTTTTAAATAAAATACAAAATAAACCAAATTTTGCTTTAAATAGTATTTAGTCTGACGAGGCTTCGATTAGTAGTGCGGGCATATTTAATCGGTTTAATGATTACACTTGGTCCCAAGAAAATCCCCATGCGACTGTCCAAAACAGACAACAAGGAAGATTTAGCTTCAATGTGGGGGTGGGAATTTTTAGAGGACAATTCATTGGACCCTACATTTATGATGAACCGCTGAATTCTAGACAATATTTGGATATTTTAAGGGACCAGGTTGAACCATTCTTGGAAGATATTCCCATATATCTGATACCCAGTGTGCAAGGACCATAAACGATTAATGTTCAGTTTGGTGAAAATTGGATGGGAAATCAAGGGTCCATACAATGGCCTGCCAGGTCACCGGACCTAACTCCCTTAGATTTTTTTCTTTGGGGTAGAATTAGAGACCTTACTTATAAAAACAATAATTTTAATAGCCGGGAAGAATTAGAAAGGGCGTTGTGTGTTGGGTTTAACCTAATTGAAAATATAGAACTTATTAATGCAGTTAATGCTGTTAAAAACAGATGTAGAATTTGCGTACAACAAAATGGGAGACAATTTGAACATTTGTTAACATAATTTTATTTTATTTTTGTTTATTTATTATCGTTAATTAAATTCCATAAAATTTTATATTAGGATTAGGTAGAGTTATGTTTTTGTGTTAATATTGTTGGTTTGTTGTTGTTGTCGTTTGTGTTTTAGATAACTATTAATTTAATATATTAACTATGAGTAATCTTATCATAAAACTTTAGATCTGTTGTTTTAATCATAACATGTTAGCATCCTATGTATAAATTGGATGGGAAATCAAGGGCCCATACAATAGCCTGCCAGGTCACCGGACCTAACTCCCTTAGATTTTTTTTCTTTGGGGTAGAATTAGAGACCTCACTTATAAAAACAATAATTTTAATAGCCGGGAAGAATTAGAAAGGGCGTTGCGAGGTGCGTTTAACCGAGTTCAAAATATAGAACTTATTAATGCAGTTAATGCTGTTAAAAACAGATGTAGAATTTGCGTACAACAAAATGGGAGACAATTTGAACATTTGTTAACATAATTTTATTTTTTTTTGTTTATTTATTATCGTTAATTAAATTCCATAAAATTTTATATTAGGATTAGGTAGAGTTATGTTTTTTGTTAATATTGTTGGTTTGTTGTTGTTGTCGTTTGTGTTTTAGATAATTATTAATTTAATATATTAACTATGAGTAATTTTATCATAAAACTTTAGATCTGTTGTTTTAATCATAACATGTTAGCATCCTATGTCATTTTATTAGTCATGGCAATGTTGATTTCTGTAGGCACATTATTTTAATTTTTAAATCGTAATACTGCTAATGGTTTTTAAGATAAACATAACAAGTGATACATCAAAATTTAGGAAATTTTACCAACTTTTCAAAAATCTTATAATATGTAGGGTGATCCCAAGGGTAGTAAACTTAACAAGGAGTGCTCGATTTTTACTATTTGTCCGCAGATATAGGTTATGTTTGGACGTCACCGTTTGCCCATTTTGCCCAGAAGGCAGATTTATTTTATTAATTTTTGTTAAATATTCAACTTTTAAAAACTGTTTTGGATATGTACTTACTATTAGAACTGTAATGTATAATATTTTTAAAAAAATAAGACTTTATATTACTTGTAAACAAAACAAAAAGGCAAACAGATTACGTCACAAATACCGAATTGACATTTAAATTGATTTATATGGGCTTAAATGGGATCGAGTACTCCTTGTTAGGTTTATTACCCTTGGGGTGATCCATATAAAAAAATTGATTTTGGGGTGGTGCACGAAAATCTAAACGCCCTGTAAAAAATCTGCCTATCGCAATGAATTCTACGAAAAAAAGTGCCTTAAGAAAGTTTTTATCAAAATCAATTATATTTATTAATACGAAAGTTATGGGACATTTAAAAAATCGACGAAATTCGAGAAACGCCCTCTAGTGGCCAAAGTATAACAGATAGCAAAGTTTTGTTAACGCCAGTAGTTTTCTCATTAAATTTGAGCTCCGGACACCTTGGTCAATTTTTTTCTATCCCTTCAAATAAGGGTTGTTCCCATAAGACCGCGTCCAGTTTGGGACACCCTGTACATACTTAATCAAAACAATATGTTTATTTCATTAAAAGCAATTTTTTCCAAAAAAACCCTAGAGAGTATTTATTTTTTAAATAAACCAAGAAATGGGAGAAACCCATTGGTGTACCATTTTTACGTTTAACACAAGCTACTGTTAAAGTCAAAATATATATTTATTTTGAAATATATACACCCTTATTCAATATTACTGCATACTAAGTATTATTGAAAAATCTCAAGCGGTTTCGAAAATAATAATTAATTTATTTCTTTTTTCTTAAATAAAATAAGGTTTGTCAGATAATTCACTTTAATTAAATCAACGATTCCAGAATATTACTGACTTTATTTTTCTAAATTTCTTTTTTCACAAAAAGAAAAAAGAAAATACAAGTCGTTTGGAGCATTAAACATTTTTAAGTCCTCAAGAAGTATAGCTAAAATTAAATAAGACAAAATAAAATTGCGCAAGAATTTTGACAGGAACTAAGAAGTAATCAGTACGTTGGTTTTGTGGCACTATTCAACCCTTCGCATCATAAAGCTAAAAATTTTATCAAGGCGTCGTAAATAAGTCTGGGATTGATAGTACCATCCGCTGTGTACCGAACACCCCTTAAAGAACCATCATCGTGACTAACTACTCCATATTCTCCTACTATAAAACCATCCGGTGTCCGTTCCTCAACTCGGTATTTTCTGTAATTTCGGCCTTCCACCACATAACCAACTTTCTTATCCTTATCTTGATCACTTTTAGTTTCTTTGGTGGTATCCGCTTGGGGCTCATGGACGCCATGGGTTCTACCGTTTGTAACTACACTAACTGCTTCATCGACTTCGTAATTTTGTTCTGATCTCCCGTAAACTTTGGGAAGTTGCTGGGTTATTGGCATGGGACTATAAGGCTTTTCCCACGCTTTTTCAGTAGTTCCACTTTTAACCGAGGAGCTAGGTGGCTGATAGTTACCCAGCTGGTGCTACTCGGAGACGCTGTACTAGTCACTGTTAAAATATTTGGTACAACTTTTGATTCTGCTTTGTTTTCCTTAATTTTTTTCTCGGGAAGATCATAAGAGTTTCTGTATCCCGTACCAGTTTCATAATTTCGTTCTTTTCTCTCATGGTTTCCAGATGGATTTTCGTTGGTTGGTGATATTGCTTGTATTATTGTGCTATAAGAAACAGACCTCGGTCGTCCAAGTTCCTTTGGATTATTATGATAAATAAAACTATGATGAAAAGGAGCAAGGTTGTCCTTATTTTGACCATTTAGAAATCCGGTTGGATTAAACGATATGTGATGAGATGTGGGAAGATTTTGAACAGTATCTTGAAGCTGTTGGTCCTTTACTATACTAGGGTCCTCGCTTTCATTAACAGTTGTAATTGGTACTGGTTCTTCTACATTTAATTCACTTTTGCTAGATTTAGAAACTATACTTGGAGGTTCTTCAGATAATAGAAAATCTGACGATTTAGTTGTTGACTTACTTAAACTGTTTTCTGTTTCCCGATTATCTTTATTTATTTCACTACCTACAGATGATGATACATGTACATCTATAATCACGCCATCATTATTATTATTATTATTGGAGTCACTGGTATTTAAACTATTTAATTGTCTATCGGTACTTTGCGGTACTTCGTAATAATAATTTCTCGCTCGTCTGGAAGTTCTTATGTAGGGTTCGGTGATTGTCGTATCTTGCAAAAAATCTACAGGTTCCTCAGTGACATTTGTTGTTTCTTTTCTGGCTCTGCGTAATGATGATTCCAGAAATACCGAAAGAAAGTTATTTCCTGCTAGAATGTCTTCATAGTCAGCTCCGCGCTCCCGCCTTAATGGCGGGCCGTCGGCAACCATTTGATTTCCGCACATCATCTGGAAAGAAAAAAAATAATTAGTTGGCAGTTGGATATTAATATAATTATTACATTTATCACAATCATAGATTAATAGCACACATTAATATATTTTATAAAAAAAGTGTTTTCCAACGCGTTTCACACAATATTTTTTCTAATTTTAAATATGATATGATTCTTTTTAATTTTTTCTAATTTTAATATTTAAAGTGACACTTTAACACTCATTGACTTTGTCAAATACCTTACTTTTCATCAACAGTCAGCGAAAATAGTTATTTTCCTAACAAGTGCGGACAATGATACTTTTCCGCACGCGAAAAAGTTACTTTCCGCAAGTGTTAGGAACAATATTTTTTTACAAGCGAGAGGAAAAACCAACATGATTTTAAAGATTTATGATTAAAATTATTTATTAACGAAGGAATTTATACACTAATTATTATTATTAACATTTATAGTAAAAGTGCAATAGGTCGCGTTTTGCAACTTTATTGCTCACGCGAGTTGCTTTTCTGTAGAAAACGATGACGGCGGCGGCGTTGGGTTCTTGATGAGCCAATCTTCTGGAACTATGGAAGTAGTTTCTTGAACCAAGAGGTTTAGTAAATTGGAAGATGGCATTGACGGTTGTTTCTGGATAGCGAAAGGTGTTTCCGTAAAATTGAGTATTTTGTTTGAAATATCCTTTCTAAAATTTGTTGAATTCTCGAGGTATCCTTCACCGACTGATGTAGACTTCCAGCCTCCAAGACGTTCAATGTTGGATATTTGTTCTCCGGAGTTTGCGAGAAATGTTGCAGAGGACCGGTAAAAGCTATGCCCAGTATACAATTCCGGGTTAGGAAGTTTGAGATAGGCCGCTATTTCCGATGACATTTTTCCAAGGTATTAATGCCGATACATTGTACTGTACACACTCCGTGTTTATAGTTTACAAAAAATCGCCTATGTGGTGTTATCGGCTTTCATAAACTGGCATACTATCTATATAGATTTAAAAATTTCCCATTTTCGGCATCTCCAGAAATGACAAACCTTCTAGAGCTGTAATTTTTTGAGTCGGGATGTGTATCAATACTAAATTTTCTTGGTCTTCAATATGGTCCAGACATTTTTGTTAACTCCTCTCTACGACAAGCGCCCGCTAAGCCAAAAATCGTAGCCACTTTTATATATACATAAGTATCATCTGGCGCTTCATCCATGAATTTTGATATTTCTTCTTTTAAAAAGACTTTAGCCTTTTGGGTTTAAAACCAACGCTTTGTTTTTTCAGGTAGGCCGTCAGTTTGAAAAACTTGCTTAAATCTATGTTCTTTCGTAACTTAATGATACATTTTAGCATAGAGTAGCTAGACCATAATGTATTGGGTTTAAATGTTTTTGATAAATAAGAGAAATAGGCCAGAAAAATCTCTCATTTAAAAGACTTCACACCCTTACTTTGACACCAGCTCTTAAACATAACAAATTCTTTTTCATACCTGTGACGAGATTTCATTGGCGGGAGATCTATACTTGCTGATTCGATAATCGATGCTGGTAAATCGTCGTCCGAATCCATTGAAAATGTTTCTCCAATTTCGTTAAAAATGCGTGACAGAAAATTAATTTTTGATAGATGCATAAACAATTAGTTGGTTGCTATGGATTCTTTGATAATTTATATGGAGTTATTAAAAATATGTACTTACATTTGGTAAATAAGGATTATTTTATTTTATTTAAAAAAGACTGCAAAATTACAGTAAAATTCAGTTTCTCCAAATATATAACTACTATAAGCAAAATTATGCATTATTTTATAATTAGATACAAATTTATGTTTTAAAAACTAAAAGATTTTACTTTGCCGTACTAGTGCGGAAGAGTGCTATTTTCCGCACCAGTGCGGAAAAGTGCTATTTTCCTCACGCAGATTAGTGCAGAAAAGTATAGTTTTCCGCACGCTTTTCCAAGTATGTATTGCAAGGATGGGGCATATTACCTCAAAGTACGCAGTGGGCTCACATGTTCGCGATTTTTTAGCGAGATGGGGCCAGCAAATTTGTAAAGCTGAGAAAATTTGCTGGAAGTTAAAAGAAATTTGGCAAAAAATGCTTTATTTTCCGGGTGAAATAGTTTCAGAGCAAAGTCACCAACGCAACGTTGAGTTAAAATTGAAAAATATCGTCGGCAACAAATTAACATTAAGATGGAACGGATTCTGGCTGAACTGTGCCTGGCATGTGTCAACGTGTTGATTTTATTAATTTTAAAGAAACCAAAAATATTTTTTCCCGGCACTTTGTACGTCTTAGGAACCAGGACTGAGACGTCACTGATGGGTATGAAAATAACCTTTAATCTTTAAATAGCTATTTATAGCGATTGTTGATTAATGAATATTACTAGCGTATTCAAAAAAATCCAATAATACCTAGCAGTAAATTCAAATACACAACAAAATTATAAATTTTTTGCTTCCTCATAAACCTTTTTCGCCAAATTATCTTATTTTTTTCAATTGATCTTTCGAGAAGAACAAAATAATTAAAACTTTGGTTCATTACCATCATTACCATACGACAGATGACTCTAGCGGATATTGCGGCTGTCGTCATTCGGTTGGCAAACCGCTTAAACGAGAAGTAACAATAAAAATATTCTAATTCTAACATTTCTCAGTGAATTATTATGTGGTCTTATTTGGGCTGGTCGTAGTAATAAAGAGCTTTTTCTCGGTAACCATTAAATGGGCGAGGTATATACCGGTACAACTACAAAGTCCTTGAACCTTTGGCGCCGGTTAAGTGCCATTTTGCTAGATTTTATTCATTTATCTGTATCAAATTTAGAAGAGTGGGCGATCAGTGAATAGAAAATGTATATATGTCTTATTCTTATATTGTATTCAAAGTTTTTAAAGCAATGCAAATTTAGATACGTCATACTGAAAATCCGATCCCTTAAAATACTGAGATCTAAAACTCGTACGAGTTCTTATTTAAGATAGTTCTGTCTTTTATCTCATTGAAAAAATGATTTTTTTTTATCGTCAAGAATCAAATTTTGCACAATTAACATTGTCAATATCTGCCATGCATTCATTTCGGAATATTTCGAAAACTGATTTTACGATATTTTTAAAAAACTAATGCAATATAAATCAAAGTATTGGAAAATTAAAAGAAAAACTCTGAATTTTTTGACCGTTTTATTTTGGAGCACCACCAGAGCTTATATTTTAAGAGTAAGAAGAAACTTTAAATTACAAGTGTTGAAGTATTTTTACTGAACCGTCAGAATTTGTTATCAGATAAACCAAAAGAGCATCGGAAATATGTTTAAAAATATCAGGTTAAGTTCTTTTAAATGGAACACTCTGCATATTATTATTTTTTTGGCTTCCTTACTTTACTCTGATTTCAAATATATAATATAATATATATAAATATATATATATATATATATATATATATATATATATATATATATATATATATATATATATATATATATATATATATATATATATATATATATATACAGGGTGATTGGTAAGTCGAGGCGAAAAATAAAGGCCCGAATTAATTTTTTAATTCTGAATCGAAAACCAAGAATACTTTTTTTGCAAATTTTCTTTTGTTTCCAAGTTATTTCACTATAAGGTTTTGGCAAAAAAAATTAATCACATTGTGGTTGTCGCTAATCTTAGTTGGCGCTTTCAAACTATTAGGTCATATGAAATCAAGTTTGACCTTTGTCAAAAGTTAGACACTTGTCAATCTGTTATTGATAAAATCACAATAAAATGAAGTTCACTAAAGAGGAATACGATGATATTGTTTATGTGTAATAATTATTAAGCATGTGCACCAAAGTGTGACAACGGTCAAACTTGATTTCGCGCCAACTAAGATTAGCGACACCCACAATGTGATTAAAAAAATTATTTTACCAAAACTTTATAGTGGAATATCTTGGAAACGAAGGAAAATTTGCAAAAGTATTCTGTTCGATTCAGAATTAAAATATTAATTCGGGCCTTCATTTTTCGTCTTGACTTACCAATCACCCTTTATATATATATATATATATATATATATATATATATATATATATATATATATATATATATATATATATATATATATATATATATATACATGTTGTATATTTCTTTCTACCTTGTAACCAGTATTTCACTTTAAAATATTGCATATTTAAAACATCTAGATTGCCGAGAAAACAAAATTTACCCCAATTTTTAACGCAATCTACATTTTTTTATTACAATTAATTATAACGAATATTTAAATCAGTAATCGATTAACAAATAGGCTAAATTTTGTTTTCTCGGCAATCTAGATTGTTTTAAAAATGTAATATTTTAAAGTGAAAGACTGATTAAACGGTAAAAAGAAACATATAATTATAATTAAAAGTTTCTTTTAACTCCTAAAATAAAAGCTCTGGTGGTGCTTCAAAATATACGAAAAAGCCTATACACTATTTTATTCTTTTTTTACGTAATTGACCTTATGGAAGATGTATTTTAGAACTAGGTGGGTCCAAAAAGTGTAAAATAGTGTAAAATATTACTGAATAACGAACAGACCTTATGTGTTGTGTTTACAGTCTTCTACAAAAATAATATTTTCAAGCATTGAGAACCTGTTTGTTTTGGTATAGCGTATTCGATCTTATTTGGAACAGAGCTACATTTGGGGTCCATTCAAAATATTGCATTATGAATTAAGCTAAATAGAAAAAAATATATAATGATCGGTACTGATACTAGTCCCGGCCCGTTTAAAAATCAATTTTTGTTAGAGACATGGGACAATTCGGCGCGGATGCCATGGAACAGACGAGAATAAAAGATCTTTATCCCAATCTCGGTTTGATTTCTGGACGCGCCGACTTTACTTACTATAAAACGATAGTTTTGTCTACAATTGTGAGTGAACTACCTAAGGAGGCCGAGATTCTTGAATTGGAACTTGGCCCTTATTTCACGTAAGTATTTTTGGCATATGGTGGTCAACAACCTTCCTAATATTCCTATTATTTGTGAATGACTTAGTTGTATATTTAAGTGGTAGTAACAATCGAATACTTAAAGCCATTAACCTAACCAGAACTAATCAGACTCAAGAAAAAAAAGGCGAAAGGCAACTACACACCTGACATTACCGATACAACTGAATTAAACTACTAGTCAATTCGCCAGCTCTCCCCTTTCCCGTGAGCTCTTCCGGGATTTGTCGGTAGAAAGTCTGGATGTCGGGCCCTGTAGGCCCCAGAAATTCCGAATTTTTGTACAAATTTAAACTTTTATAGTGTTTTAAATTATAAGGGGCTCAAAAAATAAAGGCGGTCAAATCAAGGACTGCTACTGGTATCGCGTACAACGAGCTTGCTGTCAGTCTGACGTACCACGCCGCTCGTGCAATCAATCTTTCGCCATACAAAGAAAATCTCGTGCACAACACAAAATGTAAAAACAACAGAGATCTAGGCCTTCACCGCTCACAGCGCTTAGCCCCCGAATTATTAATTGGCTTGAGTCTCTCCCAAGGATGTTTAAAGGTGTATGGAAGCCCAATGCTATGGTCCATTCGATCAAAAAATGTCCAGCCCAGTATGAAAATAACTGTCAGAGTTGGCCCCGCCGATTTTGCGCAATAACGAAATTCCACGAAATAATTTAATGTGTTGCCTCATTACACACTGATAAATCAGTGTGTAGTTAGGAGAGCACATTATACTTTTATGAGAGCCGTATTAGTTTCGATTGTTTTGCTTTGTGTGATTATATTTTGTGGTTGCAGAAGTTTTTTGGATTGATAAAAAATTTCTTACTTTAGTGATTAGTGTTTATTAAATTGTGACTATAATTTTGTGTTTATTGTTTGTTACTTATAATATCGTAACAAAATGACTAGAGGTTGTATGGTTTTGTCTTGCAAATCTAAGGGTAACATACCCGGCATTTTTTACTTTAGGTAAGTATTTCTTATATTTAAATTAGGTGCTTCTTATGAGACGTAACGTTAGGTAACCGAATAAATAATAATATATCAATTATGAATAATAGAAAATGAAAATTTCATAGGAAATAGCAGTGAGAAAAGTAAGGCAATCTTAACTATCTTTTAGATGATTTCCACAATGTTTGTTTATTTCTGTGGATTATTAAAAAGAAATAAGGTTTACATTTAGGTTCTTTTATTTCATTTAATAATTTAGTACATTCTTTTAAAGGATCAAAATTATTAATTACTGGGCAGACCAGGCAAATTTTAATATGTACAGGTCCCTCTAATTGAATAAAAAGAAGTACAATTTTATGTTAAAGTTCCTTTTTGCTTTTTCTGTATTTGTTTAAAAAGAAATTAGATTTTTGATTTCTTAAACTTACATTATCAACTTTTTAAACTCGACATACTGTAGACACATAATATTTAACAGTTATTGTTACAATGGATACCTAGGTACCAAAGGTTACTAAACATTTTTAACCACTGTTATTCTGTCTCATGAATGTTTGTTATTGGTGTAAAGTATATGCCTAAAAAGCAGTTATAAAAATTTTCACTTTTTAATGTACAACCACAATCTTAGGATTAGATTAAACTCATTTACACTATCTTGCCCTTCTTTTATCACAAAATTGGTGATAAGTACATGAAACTATCATACAATGTTTGAAATGTTGTGTGTTTTTATTTAGTTACAAAAATTTTTATAATACAAAACTTCAAAAATATCGACCATTTAAATATAAGGCTGTAAAGTGGCGCCATCTATTCTTTCCATATTATATCAGATGATTTAAAATCCAGTATTACACAATAATTTTAAATATATGGTATATCGTTTAATAACCAACAATTTTGTGCAAAAAATTAAAAAAAAACAGTGAATGCTTGAATTTGACATTTGATGATGTCAACTTTATAGATAGTAACAAAGAATTATGGAAGTCCGGCTCTGACCTACTATTCATTGCGCAAACTCCGCGGGGCCAATCCTCCGATTCCCGCTGCCCTGCACGCCTGGACAATTTTGTTCTACAGTGTTGGGCTGGAAAAAGCTATGTAAAACTTTTTATCGCGTAAATTCACTGGTCGTAGGTCAAACAGAAACTACGATAGAATCTATTAAACGCACTACATTCACTCTTTTCACTCTGTATGTCCCTACTGCCATCAATAATCGCCCTTATTAATACACCTGTTGGTTTACTAGCTATTAACAGCTTTTCTTATTATTTACATCGATTTTGTTGGATAATTTTAGGAGACAAGAAATATTAGTTTATCTTAATGTGTAGACCACAAATTCGTTCCTTTCCATAAATGAAATTTCAAGATCATTACTAGTGTCAAGATCATTATCATATAAAAATAATTAAGGCAGAATTAACGGTCGTAATGTAGAGCAATAAAATTATGTTATATTACATTTATCATTTTTAGAGCAATGAACTGGTCGGCTACTTTAAATTTGATCAGAAATCAAATAAAAATTTTGGCGACTGATATTTTAATTACGAATGTATAGACTGTTTTTTTTTACTTTTCTATTATGAGGAAAATGAAATTTTGTATTCATTTTCAGTAACAGAATAAGTTTATTACATATACAAAATTTGCGATTTAAATAAAAAATTAAAAAGTTTAAAGATAAATACCTACAATGCAAAAACACAAAAAGTCAACATTCTGTCAAAGTTTAGCGGCTATGAGACCATCATCATTATCTGTTTCTGGATGGAGTACGAGGTAGCAGGTGTGGAACGTTTGTTAAATATTCAAAGTATTAAGAAAATCAAACAAAAATTATATATTTTCTGTTTTTATCGCTTATAACTTTGTAAGTATTGGTCGAAGAGGAAAATTGTAGAAACAAAAAGTTTCTTTATTAAATTTCCTGCGAGACAGAATCAGTTTAAAATCGCAAAATATATTACGCTTGTTGCAAAAAAGCAATAATCCAACAACAATGGCAGAAAAAGTGTAGTTTTCCACGTAATTTTTTTAGATCCTCCAAAGTTTTGTAAGGAGATCCATGTTAGGCCAAAAAAAAAACATTATACCATACTGAAACATCATGTTTGAGAAAAACTGAAAATTTTGCAAATTGAGTAGAATCCAGAATATTAAACTTAGACAGTTGATTTTTTTCACAAATACTAGAGACCTTAGCCTTTCAAATATTATTTTAAACATAAAAATCGAATTATTTAGGCGTCCTCAGTAATTGTTTAAAATTTTGAAAAGAAGTTTTGCTTATAAACAAATTGACTCAATTCGCGAATTTTTGATAATTTTTTTTATTGAAGATACGGTTTAAAGGTAGTGTTACTAGTGCCCTAGAACCTACTTACATACCAATTTTTTAAAGTTTCTACTTCCTCGGCAAATGCCCCATAAATAGGATAAATCAATGAGTGAGTGAATCTGTCATAGGTCAGGGCGATTTTCATAAACGAATATATCAAAACCACTTAACAAAACTTTTTAAATCTTTTCAAAGGTAATAAGAATACTTATGTAAATATACATGCCAAATCTCATACATTTATTCGGGACGATAACAAAGTTATGATAGGGCAAAAAAACGCTGACACCACCCGTGTAGTATACACACTGTGTGCGTCAGACCTAAACTTGGTCTGACGCACCACCATGCGCCTGGAAAAAATAATTTTAACACTTAAGTATAACGTGAAAGATGTAACGGTATAGTCTGTCTCAAAGTATATCGCTATGGCTTTTGACGGACAATTGGGGTATTGTCCGTCAAAACCTTTAACGATTTTATTACCTATTGTTATTGGGTAAACCCATTATTTCATAGTGGCAGGGGTGGGCCAGGTTTTTCTTGAGTGTTGACCATTAGGTACATAAATATTTCGGCTAATATTTAAGTGGCAGTGTTGAATAACCGTTTTTACTGAGCGTTTCGAAAAAGTTGTTTTTTGATAATATAACTATGTCGCGTCGAAATTATTTGTCATTAGATGCAAAACAGGTTGTGAAAAATGTGTATAAAACTTTAATCAGTAGAGGACTAATTAAACAAGAAGCTTTAAAAGGAACCTGTGTAACTACAAAAACTCCAAAATCATCGATAAGGGATATTATTATTAGTGAAGAATTGAACAAAAAAACGTACTGATTTTCAATATCACTGTATTGACAATAGTGATCAGGACCTAATAAGAAGGAAAATACATTGTCTCTATGAAAGCGGAGTTGTTCCTACCTTGAATAAACCGAAAAAAAAGCTAGACGAAGACGAAACCAATATAAATATTAGCCGGGCCACCCTCCATAGAGTTGTTTGTAAAATGGGATTTAAATACCGCAAAATAGACAAAAGACAAGTAGTAATGGAATCGCACAGATTACGTACTTGGATATTTAATTACCTTCAAGCAATTAAAAGATTAAGGTTAGAAAACAGATCCATAATTTACCTTGATGAAACATGGTTCGATACACACGACACAGTATCCAAAGGATGGGTTGATTCCAGTCAAAACTGTCAGACGAAAGTACCTTCAAATAAAGGAAAACGCATTACCATAATACACGCTGGTTCAGAAGACGGATTTGTCTCAAACCGCTTGCTGTTGTCTGCAAAGAATATTAAGGATTCTAGCTTGGATTAACATGAGGATACAAGTGCAGAACTTTTTGAAAACTGGTTTCAAAATTATATTTTAAAAAATATTCCAAACAGCAGTGTTATTGTCATGAATAACGCAAGCTACCACAGCCGTCTGCTACACAAAGCACCAGCTTCATCAAGTTTAAAAACTGAAATCCGGGAATATTTGTCAGAAAATGATATTTATTTTGAATTCAGTTACAAAAAAGCGCAATTTTTGGAAGTCCTAAATTCATATGCAATTTAAAAACAATATATATGTGGCTAAACATGCTGGGCATACTGTCTTACGTCTTCCTCCGTATCACTGTATGTTTAACCCTATAGAGCATTTGTGGAACCAAGTAAAATCAAAGATCAGAGCAAAAAATGTTACACCTACTTTAAGTCCCAGTGTTATAAATTTGATAAAAAATGTAATTACTAACATACCAGTGGAGAGCTGGAAAAATTCAGTACAGCACATTATAAAAATTGAGAATTATACATTTCTATACCAAACAACATAAATCCTATTGTAATTAATCTCAATCATGCATTTTTGATCAAGTAATAAAATTATTATAAACAAAGTATAATTTTTTTTTAACGTTTATGGCGTGATCTTGTTAAGTAAATTTATAAGATGGACTCCACGCAACGCAACCAAACCAAACAACATAAATCCTATTGTAATTAATCTCAATAATGACTCTGATAGTGAAACAGAATTAGATTTAGATATTTAGAATAAAAACGTAATTTTGTATAGATAATATAGTTATAAATTTATTAAAACTTTGCATCTATTTAATTTCTTAATATAATTTTAAGATTATACCTATCTAAATAAACAATAAATTATAAATCTTTATATTTTAGAGTCCGTCCCTAATGTTCTGTCCTTTAATACCTACTGATCCGCAGTTTTATTGTTGTCGGCAGGTATAATCCATAAATGAAGGCAAAAGCTAACACGGTATACTTTGAGACAAACTATACCTGTTACATCTTTCAACTTATGTGTTAAAATGATTTTTTCAGTTATTTCCCGTGCACTACTGGTTAAACTTCCACCCTCTGCCTATGTGGATGTCACTACTATTCATGATAATAATTATCTACTGTACCGGAAAACTACAGTTAAAAAAAGTGGTTGGTAATACTGCATTTTTCACACAAAGCAATTGTTTAGTTACAAAATACATATGAATGCAATTTTTTTAATAGGAAATCTTACAAGGACACCATCTTCTATAACACAAGTCTGAAACCGCTTGCTTCTTGTCTCCTGAGAAGGTGTATTGCTAGCCTGACTTATTGTGATATTATTTATTATAATTATATTAAAATCATAAAAGGAATTTTAATGCCAGTCCTGTTACACGGACTTGTCAAATAAGTAATCTATTTACAATGTGGTGACATGCAATGTATTTTGGAAATTTAAGAATTTATGTTTAAAAAAACATAATTACAATGCTGTTTATAATAAGTAATTATTATATCAACATATTTAATTAATCGCTGATATTCATGGATACTGGTGACGTAGGGTTGTTCTTCCGTCTTTTCTTTCTATTAATATGTTTTATTGATTTTTAATGTCAAATATATTAGGTTCATATCAGACAACCATTTTTTTCGCAACACCAATATTTTTCGCAAAAACGGCCGTCAAAAAATCCATAACATACAGATTTTCTAAATTTTCGGCTAAAAAATGCAGATGGGCAAAATATTTTTTTATCAAAACGTATGGTGATTCTGGGGTCATTGAATACTTGCTAAGGTCTCATTATAAAAAGAAATGTTAATTACAAACCATTTTGTCCAACAATATTAATAAATTAATGAGATACTCTCAAAATATTGTAAAAAAAAAACTTTGACCGCTTTTTTTAATATTCTAGAAAAATCAGAATGAAGCCAAATTCATATGCAATGATAAGTACGGGTTTTCCCGTTCCGATAAACTTTGAATGATTAAAAAATGTACATTATTGCCCGATTAATGGAACAATTCGTCTGCCCGCTTATAAGTGAATCCATGAAGATAGCGGTATTCTAGCGGTAGAGCGGCAGCTGAAATGAGGGGAATTTTGGGTCATGTTATCTTGAAACCTATCAATTTTTGGAAAAAAAATATAGGGACCATTTTTGTAGATTATAAGGCGATCTTTATTTTTTGTAGATATTAGCAGGAAACCCATATTTCGGACCTTGAGAGGCCATTTTCAGCCCTTTCCCCCCTGTTATTGTTAATAAACTTTTTTCTTTCGAAAGCATCTCCGAAGACCTAAGAATGGCGCAACAAGGGAAAACTGTACAGATTTATTTACAGCTTTGTCCCTTTATTTACTGGACTATCAGGTTTTTTTTTTAATTTTCCCCCTCTTTAACGATTTATTTTTAAAATAATAATAGTTTATGAGAAATCGGCGAAAAACGAAATACCTTTTTTTCATCTCCAATTGTTTATAACTTTTGCAATTTCTTATGTGCTAATAAACGCGTCCGAAACATTTGTCTAGAAATTATTCCCGATCGAACAAACTATCACACGTATTTTTAGGAGCAGTATCTCTATTTTTACCATCTTTAACTTTTTGGTTAGACCAATATACCAACATATCTTCCAAGATTGTGTTAGTAACTACTGATAAGAAACAACCAATACTCGAGTAGAATTTGTTTTTAAAATGTAGGATTACATTAATAAAATAAAGGTGTGTCTTTTACCAAAGAGTTATTACTCGTCCTAATGTAATTATAAAAAACCGTAATCGATTTTGCAAAAAATTATTGTCATTATAAATGTCACAAGCTATAATTCTATTCAAATGTCCGCTCTTCGTTGCAGTTTACTGCAGACATAAAGTTAATAAAATATAATTACTGATACAAGTCATGAAATTGCCATGTGCCATCGCGCAATATCTATTTTAGTTGTCTTATTCTGTTTGTATTATTGAAACTTAATCTTTTAAATAAGAAATGCATAAAATTTATATTGATCTAAAGACGCGTTAAATCTCTTCCATTGCCTATTAAACTCACGACAGTCGTACTCTTTTACACTTTTTGGATCTATCTAGTCCTAAAATACACCTTCTATAAGGGCGATTACGTAAAAAAGAATGAAATAGTGTCACTATTTCTTAATAACAAACAGACCTAGTAAACTTTCAAAAATCAATATCTTGTTAACAAAAGGGTCAAAAATTTGTTTTTTTTTATTTTAATACTTTTATTTGTATTGCATTAGTTTTTAAAAAATATCGTAAGAACCGTTTTCAAGATATTCCTGAATCGCTTTTATACATGACAGAAAACGACAATGTTAATTATGCACAATTTGTTTATAGTCCAGGAAACAAACCATTTTGCCTAGCAACTTTTTTCAAAATGCATAGAATGACTTGAAATTTTGACAGTAGGTAGGAAATAGTCTAACAATAAGGATCAAAACCTATATCATGCCGAAGGGAGGTGGTTGCCAAACCATCCCGGGGTGGATTTTTATATTTTGACAACAGGAACCGATCGAAAAATGATTTCTTAGCAAAAAATGTTCCATGCATTTTTTTTTAAATGCATACTTTTCGAGTAATTCGCGATCAAAAGTTGGAGTTTTTCATCGATAAAATCAACGTTTTTAATCGGTTTTTGCATATAACTCGATAAGTATGCATTTAGTCAAAAAAACTGTAAATAACAAAATTGTAGCTTTTGAAAAAACAAATTAAATGATTTTTTGTAATTGTTGTGGGACCAATACAAACCAAGTTGTGGTTTGTTAATGGTTAGCTGTTATTTATCAAACACAAAATTGCAGAGTTTCAAAGCAAATAATGCAAAATCTACGTATTTTTCGAGGAACACTAATAATAATTTTTTTAAAGCATTTGCAAAAACCTTACTTAAAAAAAAATGTATTATAAAAGATGAGTGAGTTATGAATTAAAATACGATTACACCATAATTTTTGAGTGCAAAAATCTTTAAAAACATTTCCCCAATTACCACCCTAATTAAAATCTTTTGTTGCCATTTTTTAATTCTCTTTATCTATGTATCATAAATGCATTCTAAAATTTAACTGATTTAAATTGCTTAGTTTAAAAAAAAAATGGAGATGCAAGTGAAAATCAACTTTCAGGTATTAAATTGTAGCTTATTGAATTACAAATATTTTGCTTTTTTTAATTTACTGTAGGACGAAAATTAAATAAGATATAAACGTTTAAAACGCGTGTGTATAGACGAGCACTACCCGGTTTCAGCCCTTTAAACTTACCCCTTTAAAAAAGTAAGGGTTTTAAACAGTTTTATATAGAGGACCTTATAGCTCTTAAAACAACAAAAAAATAATTTTTTAAAGAACTTTTTATCACAAAAACTGAAGGATTTATGCTTAAAAACCAATTTTTTGGAGCATGCTACAACCGATTCGATGCATTTTTAAAAAAGTCCGCGGTTTTGTACTATTTTTTGCATTTTAATATTGTAAGGGGTAGATTTTTGAGAATTAAAAAATCACAGAATTAAATCAGTAACACTTTTAAGCAGTCACATTTTTTTAATTACAACTCTGTGAAAATATGTTAATTTTTTTAGGGTAAATATTTTTTTAAATAAATCATAATAAGGGTTAATTTTCAAGGGTTAAAAATTATTAAACAAAATTTTAATAAATTAAATATTAATTTTTCAATTTATATGAGCCTAATTTTATGTGAATTAAGCTTTAATATATATGCTTTGACGGTTTTTGCAATAAGGGGTAGTTTTCACCCTAAAAAATAAAAAGCAAATAGAGATTTTGAAAAGGAGGGTAAGTTAAGCTCAATCCCAAATTTTTATGCAAACCACTGTGATAATATATTAATTTTTTAGGGTAAATATTTTTTTAAAAATCATAATAAGGGTTAATTTTTAACGGCTAAAATATTTCAAATAATGTTTTTAAGAAACAAAATACTACTTTTTCAACATATTTAAGTCAAATTTTAATAAACTTAAGCTTTAATCTATACTTTTATAGGTTTTAGCAATAAAGGGTAGCATTCACCCCTAAAAAATAAAGAGCACTTATCGGCGTATTATAGATTTTAAAGAGAAGGGTAAGTTAAGCTTAATCCCAAATTTTCATGCAAATCTATGCATTTCGAAAAAATTGCGAGTTTTTGCACTTTTTTCAGCTTTGTTTTCTGGACTATATTAATATCTCGTTTCACAGACGATAAAAACGTTTTTTTTTTCAGTTAGATAAAAATGCTTTATCCTATATTTCAATTTCATTTTTTATTTAATTTTTAAAAAACCGTTTTACGAGTGAACTACCTTAAAAAACCATCTCCCAAAGATCTTTTTTCAGAAAAAAATAGTTTCTGCATAATACCATTTAAAGTTAACGCCTGGCCCTCTAAAATGATGCCAAGTTCCAATATTGTTCTTTTTGCTTCGTTAATTTATTTTATTTAAAGCAATAAGAGAAAATCCATCGCGTTCTTTTGCTCCGATTTAAGGTAAATCGTACGTTTTTTACTGATCTGTCTGTATTAATAAGGAAAAGCTATCTATTAATGCAAAAAGGCCAGGAAGATTAGTAAAAACCTTGCGAAGTCAAAAAAAATAGACATATCTTAGGGGGTGATTTAGCTTGACTTCCTTCTCCTCTCCCAGTCTTACGTAAGATTTTTCAAAATGTGCACTTTTAGTGTAAATATTTTAATCTGTAATTAATTGCGTTTAATATATTAAAAAAAAAACACAATTTGCTTAATTATTTTTATTTAAGACTACTACATATGAAACGGGATCCGAAGCTAAGACGAACACAAGGCCTAACTCAAGGTGTTAGCATACCGTGCTGATAAGTGAATGATATCCTGTTCCTTAAACAGGTGTCTCCAACGGTGCCTCTGAGATACAGGGCGACCTCTCGGAGTATTTAGCTATACTGCGGTAATGCGGGGCTCTGCCGTGGTGGACTATTACTTTCCTACCTCTAAACAAAAAGCGGACAGAACCGCTTTCATAGGAAAAAAGTGACAAAGGTGCGCTGACCGAAACGAATAAATCCGTTTCGAGAGGTACCAACCAAGGTCACAAAGACAAGGGTGCGCCGACCGAAACGGGTGAATCCGTTTTAAAAGGTGCCCCTGAAGTTACCGGCGCCTGTTTCACGGGGAAGGGCTAATCTATCTCGAACAAACAGGTGCTTAAGAGGGGATCCCTGAATCCAAACAAAAGGCGGACAGGACCGCTTTTATAGGAAAAAGGGTTGCCTGGCTTTGCAAGAACTCTCTCCCAATTTGATATCGGATTTATTCGAAGTCTGATCTTATTGAGAGAAATATAAATAGGTGTGAGCCACAATAGACCGAGCGGTCGCGGTGGAGGGCGTAAAAAGTCCACCCACTTTAAACCTAACCTAACCTAATCTAACCTAGTATTTAAACTACTAGAACGCAGTCTAGAGTCACAGTGAGAAACTATTTTTGTATTAGATTAGCCTATTGTATTAGCTTGTCTCGGATTAGCTAGATTTAAGTGGAGAAACATATATTACTTATCTCTGTGAAAAAACCTAATAAATCCAAATAAAATACGATGTATGACTGAAAATTATGATAAACTGAGTTTTTGAAACAGCAATTTCGAATACTTCCAGATTGACGAAAAAATAATGGATTTACAAGTTTTTTGTAAAGTTTTCCATGGGATTATGATCAGAAAAATGGAAAGAAAAGCAAAATAAAGTATCCGCAGTTCCGACTTATTGTTTTGCTAAAGAGATTACTGATGAATTTATAATATTTTTATAAGAATTTAACAGTTAAGTTATGATAGAATTTCTATCTGGACATTTTTCAATCCAGATAGACCTATTAGGATTCTTATTGGAACGTGCAATTTTCTATCATGCTTTTTTCACAGGGATTTTAACTCAATTTTACACTGTTTTTTGCGAAAAAAAAAACGTTATATTTATCGAGATCCCTCTCCCCCCAGGTTAGGTGAGATTCGGCTCGAGCCCATCCCCCCTTAATGCCTTACGTTATTAATGGACGCCCCCTTAGCAGGAACTGTAAGAAGCTGAGCTTTTAGATAGGAGCTTGTTTTTGATGATATTCTATTACATTTTATTTTACCCTATTTTATTTCTATACAGAGTATTTCCTTAATATTGCAAAACATTTTGGATAAAAATATAAAAAAAAAGTTTCGATGAACATATGATCTACACCTCTTAACTTTTGAACTAAAGGGCGAAAAACTAAAAAAATATATTTTATTTTATATATGTGGATAAGCATGGACGCATGACATTTGGGATAGATGTTTTTTAAAACTCTCATACAAAATATTTGTAATCATCTGCTACTCTGTGTAAGGGTTGCAATCTGCCACCCTCAATGGTGTTTTCATTGTATTTTATATTCCTTAGTTGTATTGCTGACTTCGTATTACAGATACGTATTTAGTTTTTTTACTCGAAAACGCACAATTTACGTAAAAATTTTACAGGATCAAAAAGTTTTAAATTAAATAAGGCCTTTACATACCTTTCTTAAATTTCAAATTTCCAATCCCAAAAAAAAGATACAGGAAAAAAAAATATATTAAGGGCTACAGATTTCTACCCTTTTTCAGAGGAGCAACATATTGTAAGAAAACCTTGGAAAATATAAACATCTGTACCGAATTACACCGGTCTATTTTTATCCACATTTGTAAAATAAAATATTTTTTTCTTAAAACTTTACTGCCCTGTAGCTCAAAAGTTAAGAAGTTTGGGACATATGTTTATAGAAACTTTTTCTCGTATTTTCATCCAAAGGGTTCGTCTGTTAAAATTTTCGCATTATTAAAGAAACACCCTGTATATTTAAGTGTAACAAGCGTACCTAATTCTTTTTTCTTTCGCTTCAAAAAATAATCAGCTAGCTAACCTTCAGCTTAAAAAAAGTAGAATATTGTTAATTTTATATATTTTATAGAAGCTATGTGGATCAAAATTCCAGCTTGTATCTTTATGTCTTATCTAAAATTTCAAAACGGTTAACACCAAAGTTGTTTATTTTTGTGCGTTACCCTGAAAATAAATTCCATAGTTATATAAAGCGTGTACACATAATACGTACATCGAAAATGTCAGCGAAATACGATGGCGTTCTGCGATCTTGAATTCTTTAAATAGGAATGTTGTTTGCCACAATCAGATATTGTGCGTCTTTCCCGATGGCGTCTTTATGGCGTGGTTTTTGAAGAAGTACCCGAGAAAAAGGTGTATTTTAGCGACTTACCCGCTTATCAATTCTTAGAAGCTTGCGCTTAAAAACGCTTTTATGATGATGACATCATTTTGTGAGCTTAAAGCTTGAAATTGCCGCAAAAAATACATGTCTTTAAAGACATGGGAGTCATTCTCTCGAACCGTTTTTGATAGTTCAAGACAAAGATATACGCGATTTAATTAAAAGAAAAGCTACAAATATAATATATATATATATATATATATATATATATATATATATATATATATATATATATATATATATATATATATATATATATATATATATATATATATATATATATATATATTTACGAGTATCATCGAAGCGTCCTTTTATAAAGCATCTTCTAAGCGTCCATGCTGTATATTGTACACTTTGAGATCTCACGGCGTCCGTACATTATGCTACCCTGGCGGCGTCTTTTATGAATGTTCTTTTTACATATTCATTATATCCAAGCGTCCAGCGGCGATGCCAAATATTTTTAATGTGGTTTCGATTAAGAAAATAATTTTGTAACGTTAAATGATGTTGTAGTATTCGAATTAGTCTTAGATAATTTTTAATCTAGTTTAACAAAAGGTTGAATTGTTATTTAATGCTCTTTAGAAGTGGTTATTGTTTTGATACATCGTAAGTTGGTAGGTCAAAAGGAAAACTTATGTTTTTTATTATAATGACATGACATGACAAATTAAAATTGTTTAAATTTAACAAAAAATATTACAATGCTTATGTTTGTAGACTTTAGTTATCTATAACTTCCTTTGTTCACTTTTTACTTTAAAATTTAATCAGGGTAATTTTCTTTAAAAATATTATCCTAAGCGTTATTATATTTCTTTTTTTAAAAGAATGCCTTTTTATTTTGATCGCCGATGTCTTTTGTATTTGGCAAAATCTTAATTTGATGATTTCTGGATATCCAGTGTGCCTATGTGATTTTTAAATTTGTGGGCGTCCAAATACGGGGTGACAATGAAAGTATGCTAGACAGACAGACATGTACTTTTGCTACTATAGACAAAATTTTAGGATTTTAAGATGCATATATAAGGTATAAATAGGGAAGTCATCATTAATCGAATGTCAAATACAACCGGTTTAGTCAAAAGTGAACCTAATATAAGTCATAAGTTTTAAATAAAATCCCGTATAATTTTAAAGGCAGTCAGATAAAAATTAAAATTTACTTTTGGACCACATATTACAAAATGCTAGTTGTTTTAAAAATGGAGACATATTAAGCGTTGTAGCTAAATTCAATATGTTGGTTATCTGTCGCTATCGATAATTTTTTTAACAACTTGCACTAATAACTTATTAAAAGCGGTCAATTTACTGGTTTTTAAAATAATAATAAAACAACTTTTTTTACGTTTTTTTTTTCTTTATGACAGACATGCAGATATTGCGGCTTATACATGTTTACTGAAGGTCACCCATCCAATTATTAACCGTGCCCAGCGTTACTTAATCGGCATTTTACTACTATTTAAGTCAAAAAATGTCAGGCCTACCCGATTAGAGGTTAGAAAGTCTAGCAGACGTCAGGCCTTTGCGAACGTATGCATATACGCCGCTTTGGGGTCTAAAGGATGAAATGAGTTCGTAACCTGGGAAAAGGAGGTTGTTGATGTTTTGGAACCTATTTGGGTTTTGGCCAGAAACAGTAAGCGAGGATCTTTTTAAAAAGTCCTTGTTGGGTTCAAACCGAAAATAGAAAAACACTAAACTTCTGCTTAATTTAACTGCAACTTTTTAGTAAATTCCAAATGGTTTTTATCAAAAAAAAAAGGCCGTTTTCAATGTTTTATTGGAAAACTTTTGTGAGAAAGGCAGCTATTTCAATTTTAAATAAGTTTTTTCTGTTTTTATTCTAGAGGATGTAAAGAGAATTCACTTGTAAAAAGCGGCAATCTACAAAAAATATTTTGTTTTTTAATGTTATGGTGTGATTTAGTAGTCCATTGCAAAAAAACAAATTTTCAGATTTTTTACATCTGCTACTTTTTTTATTTTACTAATTATAACAAAAAAGCAACATAGAAGGTGTTTAAAATGTCCTGACTTTGTATTTTTGGCTGAACAGCCAATCTGATTAGCTGGATATATACGAGATATTTAATAACAATAATTTTTATTGCATTATTTTTATTTTTGTAATAATGTTTTTTAAATTAAACTTTTGTTTTGCTTGTTTGCTAAATTATAATTTGGTTGGTTATTTGCTATAAGCTGCTCGGCAAAAAGAAATTATTACTTATAATTTTTGTATGTCATATTTTTTTGTTAATAATACTTTAACTTTAAATTTATAACGTGTATTCCAAGCTAATTATTAAGATAAAAGTCTATTGTTTTTAAATGTTGTAAAAAAATTGGAATCTTGAATACAGAATATGTAGCGCTTAAGGAAAGGTTAAGAGGTGATTATTTACCGAAATAAAATTTAATGATTTTGCAGCGATACTGACGCGTTAATATTATTTCGAAATAAAATTTTAAGTAATTATTAAAAGGACAATTATAACTATTTAAAATCATCTGAAAAAAATAACATCTGCTAGAAACCGTTAAATACAGAAAGGGCAATATTAAAAAATATATATATTTTGTGGTAAAATAGACTACTGAATAACACCATATAATTAAAAAATAAAAAATGTTTTTGTAAATCGTCGCTTTTGACAAACTTTCTATAAAAAAGAGAACTTTTTTACGCTCTGTAGAATAAAAACGGAAAAACTATTAACAATTTGGAATAGCTATCTTTTTCCAAAAATTTTTTTCTACCAAACGGTGAGAACCGCAATTTTTTTTTGTTTTATCTTTTTAAGATGTCAAATTTACCAAAAAGATATTCAGTGGCGGGTAAATTAAGCAGCATATGTTAGGTATTTTTTTGTAGGTAAAGCAATACACCTTTTGTTTATCAGGTATTAGTTAATCGACGAAATCGCTACTTGATGGAAATCCATTTTAATTTTTAAAAAATAAAACACTTTAAGTGATATTTCCACTGTTTATTGGTATACTATACGACATATGTTTCGCTATACTATAGCTTCCTCGGGTACTGTATGAACTGATACAAAAATAAAAATAAAGTAAAGAAACGGACTGCAACCTAAATCTACCTAAGTTTTACAATCTACCATAACTATTTGTCGGGGTGTTGTTATACAAATTTAATAAAGGGAGGGGTTTGTTTCTAATTGACCATTAAGGGAAATTCCTGTATTTTTAATTCTGTTTATTTCTAGGCTCTCAAAACAAGATAGTTTTTTACCTTTATTTAGCACATGTAAAATATTAAAATCATCTTCAAAGTTGTGATTTTCTTGTAATAAATGTTGTGCGTATGCAGAGTCTTCCTTTTTGGTTTATAAAAGATTTTTATGTTCCATTATACGTTTCTTGAACGACCTTCCGGTTTGACCTACATAACACTTATCGCAAGAACCACAATTTAGCTTATAAATACCTGACTTTAGGTTTTTATCTATCTTGTCTTTATTGTTCTTTATGTAATTACCCAAATTATTTACTGTTCTGTATGAGATGTTTATGTTATCAGATATGATATATTTTGATACTTTTTCAGAAGGTTTGCCAAAATAAGTGATACACTTAAATTTTTTATTTTTGTTTCTTGTACTAGTTGGGTAAATGTGTTCATGAGCTATTTTTGAAAGTTTATTTTTAAGTATTTTGTCAACGAAATTTGAATGAAAACTATTATTAATTGCAATCTGTTTTATGATATTTAATTCTTTATCAAAATTTTCTTTGTTTAATGGGACATTGACTAGCCTGTGTATCATGCTATGGTAAGCTGCTTTTTTGTGAGTGCTAGGGTGTAAAGAAGAAGAATGTATAGTCATATCGGTAAACGACTCTTTGTGGTATATAGAGAATTCATGTTTGTTTTTATTTCTGTTAATAGTCAAATCTAAAAAATTAATGCTTTTGTTTTTTTCCACTTCTAAAGTAAATTCAATATTTGGATGTAAATTATTTAGGTAATTTAACAAAGATTCCAATTGTCTGGATGTGCCAGTAAAACAAACTAAGACATCATCTACATATCTAAACCAATATTTACATAAGTTGAATAATGGATGATTAATCAATTTCATTTCCAGTTCACTCAAAATACTCATACTTACAAGAGCAGACAAAGGCAATACAGTTATTGCCTTAACTAAAAATGACTACATAATAAAAATGGGCTCCTTCTTAGATCCCGAAAAATATAAAAAACTCGATAAAGACCCAACTGTTAAATATCAAAACTGGATCTCAGAAACAATTAACAATTGCCCAAGCATTTTTTCAGAAAAAGATAAAAACTTCTTAAATTAATGAACCCCCAAGTACCCAAACTTTACGGACTTATTAAGCTACACAAGGAAGGTTATCCAATTAGACCAGTCGTCTCATATATTACAGCTCCAGCTAAAAATGTCTCTAAAAAATTAGTAGAAGTTATTTCCAAGTATACAAAATTTTCGCCTCAATTTAGCATAAAAAACTCTTTTTGAACTAATTGAAAAATTAAAGATACACAATTACCGGACAATGCTAAACTGATCTCATTTGACGTCAAAAATCTATTTCCTAGTGTGCCACCCAATGAGACAATTGACATTGTTGAAAAACTTTTAATTAAGAATAAGTGCAACCCAGTTATAATTTCAGAAATATTAGAATCCTTAACTGTTAGCTTACATCAAAGTTATTTTCAGTTTAATGGAAATATATATTCTGCTTCACAGGGCTTAGCTATGGGAAACCCCCTAAGTCCCCTGTTAGCGGAAATGTTTTTGAGTGAACTGGAAATGAAATTGATTAATCATCCATTATTCAACTTATGTAAATATTGGTTTAGATATGTAGATGATGTCTTAGTTTGTTTTACTGGCACATCCAGACAATTGGAATCTTTGTTAAATTACCTATAGGTCGTCGGTCGGGTCTGAAGCTACGGGGTATACGTAAGGGGAAAGCGGAAACGCCTTCAGGAATGCGAAACCATAGGCGTGCTATAAATGTCTTAAATCTTAAAATATCAGATTTTTTAGTAGTAATAAGCAATTAAAACACCGTTATGGAAGAACACTGCAATAAAATATTTATTTCTGAAAAAACTCCCAAATTCACAACAATGCACAACAATAACAACAAAAAAATAACAGTCATCAAGTTTCTTTTACACGTCATCGACCTTACTATGACATAGGAGTCGGCTTGTGAGACAATTCTGACGTCACCAGAAGGCGGTTCGTTCTATTCCAGCGCTTGCCTGGTGTTGTGAAGCGGACTTTCTGTGATGTCACAACCCAGCAGAGAATTTTAGCATCGATTACATAGATATGATTACCCTGTTTAAAAATATTTATAAGGGTGCCAATGAGGTGAATGGGGATCTCAGAAACCGTAAGAGATCGAGTCGGTAATATGGCAAAGTTGCGCCTTTTAGGTTCCTAGCAACATGCCTATTGAAAGTTGTAAAATTCGAGTATCCGGAGATATCTGGAAAAAACCGAAATTTGCCGATTTCGTTTTAATTTTTTCTGACGTTATTTAAAGAGATATGGAAAAACAAAGACACTTTCTTATGGCCACTTTTTTAAGCTCTACAAAACAGTGTTAAGAGATTTTTCGTACAACCTTTCGTTTTAGCTAAACCATCATCAACTTTATTTTTTTAAATACGGTGCTCAATTGTTTATTGCATTTTTTTGAAGCAGTTATAATTCCAATTACAATGATGTATAATACTTTTTCTGTTAAATAAACATATTTTCCATAAGAGGCAATGAGTTAGACAAGGAACGCATATCATTTCTTATAGGGGCGTTCCATTTTTGTTAATAAATATTAAGTGTTATACATTTTTGTAATTGGGATAATAAGGGGTTCAAAAAAATTAAATTAAAAACCCAGGTCCGTATTTAAAAAAATAAAGTTGATGATGGTTTAACGAAAACGAAACATCGTACGGAAAATCTCTTAACGCTGTTTTGTAGAGCTTAAGAAGTGGCCATGAGAAAGTGTCTTTTGTTCTTCCATATCTCTTTAAATAACGTAAGGAAAAATTAAAAACGAAATTAGCAAATTTCGGTTTTTTCCGGATATCTCCGGAAGTACTCGGAATTTTACAACTTTCTAATAGGCATGTTGTTAGGCACCTAAATGCGCACCTTTGCCATAATTTAACCGACCTTGTATCTCTTAGGGTTTCCGAGATCCCCATGCATGCACTCGAATCTGTGGCACCCTGTATAGTTCTTGCATATACTTATATCTCCAATGTAATATATTAGGTTTTTAACCAACATTTTTTTTATTTTGGCATTTGCAAAAATAAAACCCATTGGCTTTTAAATGTTTCGAAATGCGTCTTTTTTGTATGAGAAATCCATGACTTGGAGTATTGGCCTTAAGAGTTTCTTTAACGTGAGAACCTTTAAAAATGTGATTAATTGTTTGTTAAGTAATCATTTTAAATAAAATTAAAATGGTGGTCTTTATTCTATATTATCAGTACATTATTAGAACAAAAATGCCTAATTTTAATAAGTACATAATGATAGTGTAGTTTATTTACAAACTAACTTTGTAGAGATTTCACTCAACGAAATCTTGTGACCAGTTTCGAACTATATCAGATCTCATCAGACAAGCTAGTCGAAGATGAATATCAATAAAAATCCTAGTATTAGTAAACAAGTCAGTGACACCGTAGGCTAAGAGGAGTATGCTTTCCCCTTGGGTCAGCAGATGGCGTAAACATATGGTACCCGTTCATATGTTTTAAGTACATATTTATATTTACATACCTGTTTTAACCCTATATAAAACTTGTTAATAGTGCGTAGGGTTGCCATCTCTAAAATTTGGCAACTAGGACAAGACGCGTGAAAACCCAGGATTTTAGAGCCCAGAAACCGGACATGTCAACAGGCTTTTTTTTAACATAGTCAGTGTAACAAAAAAAAGTTGAAAATGTCATAAATCACTTTTTTACTTATTCTCAGACCTTAAAATTAAATTTAGTCATCTAACAAAACAGAATCTTATTACAGTTTTTATTCTTAAAATAAAACACAAATTATTGATATACGCTGTTATAAAAACAAAACCTTATTAAAATATTAAACCTAACAAAATAAAATTAAATTTGAACGCGGCGTGCGGGCGCAGTGCGTGTGTTGCGGGCGGCCCAAGACTTAAAATTTTTTAACCCGGACTACAAATGAGGCCCCGGTCGGACGCACCTCGGATGCCCTCTAAATTAGGACAAATCCGGGGAAACCCGGACGGATAGCGACCATAAAAGTACGTCCTATAATGCCAAAATCAAAGTCGTCAATTCAATCAACAATAATCGGCCAAGGTTTTCTAATCTGCGACACTGGTTATAACAAGTCCTCGGGGGCGTGTCAAAATTCAACATATGATTATACTTTTCGCTCTTCCGGAGTGTCAGTTAAAAAGAGATGCAAGAGCAATATTCATAAGAAGGGAGAAGTTCTTTTGACTTGTTGCCATATTTCTTAGTTTAAATAATATTATCATTTAACCGATGCCAAAATTAAATAGATATAATTAATAATATATTAATTAAATAACAATATATTAACTTAAAATTATTTTAAATAATATTATTTTAAATCTTAAACAAGTTTTATTAAAATAAGGAGTTACAGCAGCTACAGGTAATAATTTATATTAAACCGATGAAATTTAATAAATGAATTTGACAACCTTCATTATATTTTGTCTGCATTCCTAAAATATTTTCCGTAGCTTTAGAACCAGCAGACAAGCTATAAATAATTTACATCCAAATATTGAATTTACTTTAGAAGTGGAAAAAAACAAAAGCATTAATTTTTTAGATTTGACTATTAACAGAAATAAAAACAAACATGAATTCTCTATATACCACAAAGAGTCGTTTACCGGATATGACTATACATTCTTCTTCTTTACACCCTAGCACTCACAAAAAGCAGCTTACCATAGCATGATACACAGGCTAGTCAATGTCCCATTAAACAAAGAAAATTTTGATAAAGAATTAAATATCATAAAACAGATTGCAATTAATAATGGTTTTCATTCAAATTTCGTTGACAAAATACTTAAAAATAAACTTTCAAAAATAGCTCATGAACACATTTACCCAACTAGTACAAGAAACAAAAATAAAAAATTTAAGTGTATCACTTATTTTGGCAAACCTTCTGAAAAAGTATCAAAATATATCATATCTGATAACATAAACATCTCATACAGAACAGTAAATAATTTGGGTAATTACATAAAGAACAATAAAGACAAGATAGATAAAAACCTAAAGTCAGGTATTTATAAGCTAAATTGTGGTTCTTGCGATAAGTGTTATGTAGGTCAAACCGGAAGGTCGTTCAAGAAACGTATAATGGAACATAAAAAATCTTTTATAAACCAAAAGGAAGACTCTGCATACGCACAACATTTATTACAAGAAAATCACAACTTTGAAGATGATTTTAATATTTTACATGTGCTAAATAAAGGTAAAAAACTATCTTGTTTTGAGAGCCTAGAAATAAACAGAATTAAAAATACAGGAATTTCCCTTAATGGTCAATTAGAAACAAACCCCTCCCCTTTATTAAATTTGTATAACAACACCCCGACAAATAGTTATGGTAGATTGTAAAACTTAGGTAGATTTAGGTTGCAGTCCGTTTCTTTACTTTATTTTTATTTTTGTATCAGTTCATACAGTACCCGAGGAAGCTATAGTATAGCGAAACATATGTCGTATAGTATACCAATAAACAGTGGAAATATCACTTAAAGTGTTTTATTTTTTAAAAAATAAATATCAGGTATTACTTCTTATTTCAAATATTTGAAACATTTACGTTAAAAGTTGCATTAAAACTAAAATTTTTTGTGTTATGTACAAAGTTTTTATACATTTTTTTTGAACGATTACATTATAAATAGTTCAAATTATTGAATTGGGTTTAATTTCGGTTTAGCTCCAGGTTTGCACCTTGGTTATGCACCCAAAAACAAAATATTTAAAAGCAACGCAAAAATTACTGTTTGCCATGTACCGTTAAAATTTGGTAAATTATTTGTTTTTTTTGTATACTTTAAATTCGTGTCTTAAAAAATTCAAAAAAGAGTTAAAGTAGGTGCAAGTTAGAAGCAAATTTGTTTGAAAGCATTGGTATTATGCCATCCAATCTAAAGGATCCTCTGGTATTAATGAAAATTTTTTAGGACGTTTGATAAGAAACGAAAGCAAACTTTATAAGTGCCAAATTAAAACAAAAAAAACGTGAGATTGGCAAAAAAAACTTTAACGTTTTCTTTAAAGGTAAAAATAGTTTAATCCTTGAAAGCAAGGTGTGAAAAAGAACTGAAATAAAAGCTATATACCAGAGATTACTAAATTTTTTATATGCTATTCTTAAACAATTTTTGACCTCTATAATAGTTTAATTGCATTAGTTTTATACTTCGATGCTAGCTAGTTAATTTCTAGAAATGAAATTTTTAAGAAACTTTTTGTGAGATTGGATTTTTAAAATTCTACAGTTATATCACATAATTTAGACAATCACGATCTATAATTTAAAAGCTTGTGGTTTGTTTTTAGTATAAAAAACATAACTATTGGAGTGTCTTTTCGTAAATTTTAATTAATTATTATTATGAACATTTAAATTATTAAAAAACAGTTATTTCGGTGGAAAAAAAACTGAAAAATAAAACAGTACATTCGACTTTCCTTGACGACCTTTTTTTCTGAAAAAAGCTCTATCCTTTTCTAAAACTGATCTAGGGAGCAAAACATAAAAAATCCTTTGACTTTTACTAATCCTTAAAGAAGTAAAAGAATATTTTACCTAAACTAGGCCCTTTTACTTGGATTTTTTTGTAATACTTTATGAATTGTTAAGGTAAAAACTCATTAGATATTAATACTTAAATTAACAATAGGATAACTTTTTAGCAACACACTTTATTAATAAGATAAATATAAAGTTCATTTATGTATGAGCTATAACCATGTAATAATAATGTTAAACCTAAAAATTACCACCTTTTTAATCCTCTACTAACTACATGTTAAAACAATATACAGTAAATTGTAAAGGACGCTGGGAGATCAAACAATTCTTTTATAAGGCTAAAATTAAACATTCAAAATATTTACTACAATATCTTTTCTACAATGTTGCCAGAAACTAGGTACCGGCGACATAAAATCAAGACCAACAGGGACGCTTCGAAATCGACAATTTGTAAAAAAGTATATTACTCTAAATATACGGCGTGCTAGCGCTCTGCCGCCTACTGGCTAGTCCGCTTAACTAAAAATATACAAAAATATACGAAATTTACATATTTTACTATCCACAAAGCGTCCAGCCCAAACTTTTGCAATAACCTGATGGGACTCTCCGGAGGCCTATAGTGAAGTAAAACTTCCGGGCGTCCGTATACGCCGCTCCGAACCAGCGGACGCTCGGAAGATAGGGATTTCACAATGTATGGACGCCCGGAGAATAGTAGGATGCATATATATATATATATATATATATATATATATATATATATATATATATATATATATATATATATATATATATATATATATATATATATATATATATATATATATATATATATATATATATATATATATATATATATATATATATATATATTTTGTATAAATATAAACATGTCAATAAATTTTCATTAAGAATTTTCGAATCAAAGGCACAACAAAGGGGATAATTAGAAAAATGCATAAATTTAAGGGTTAAAATAGGTCAAAATGTAAAGAAATAAAGTCAAAATCCAGCAGCCAAACATAACAAGAGTATAAATAATAAAATTAGTCAGTTAA